>OVAP01001915.1:0-21531 GCA_900406295.1 Aurinia saxatilis | reverse complement strand
CATTTATAAGAATAATCATTCATAACATTCTACTCATGACTATTATAAATACATAATTAAATGCATCACCTAGTTGAATGTGTGTATAGCGACACTAATGATTTTTTAAAATTTGATTTAGACAAATATGGCCAAGGAAGCATCTTTACAAGCTGACCTTATATGGTTAGAAAGCATATTCCAATGCAGTATATAATAAACACGTCGTTGTTTCTACAAATATTACGGAAAACTATCACTTAGAAATAGCGAATATACACAACAGGTAAACTTATGTGCTTATTGAGGGATTTAATTACTCTTGATCATATATTATAAAGCATAGATCTTGTATTAACGTTGTAGTGATTATTCTAACTCTAACTATAATAGGTTAATATGGGTGGGAATGAAACTGGAGAGCTTCCGATGATCAACCTCTCGGACAAGAACCTCAAACCGGGCACAGAGCTGTGGAACTCGACAAGAGATAGAGTCCGCGAAGCCATGGAAAATCATGGATGGTTTGTGGCAGAGTACAACAACTTTCCAACAGAACTTCACCAGTCGATATTGGAGGCTGCCAAGGAAGTACTCGATCTTCCTCTTGAGAACAAGTTAAAGAACGACAACCACAAGGCTAGACATGGTTACGTCTCCTTTTCCTCCGATGGTCAGCTTGTTCATGAAGGTCTTGGTGTTGACAAAATCAACGATATCGAACAGTGTCGTCAATTCTCTAGTCTCATGTGGCCCGATCATCATGACAATGACCGTTTCTGGTATATCATATATATATATATATCAATCAAATTATTTAAGACATTCGTTATAATCAATTAGTCTTTATGTTGTTATGTATTACATTTATGTTATAGTGGAACTCTTCATGCATATGCGAAAATGCAAGTGGAACTGGAGCAACTAGTCATAAGGATGCTATTCGAGAGCTATAACCTAGACAAGTATGTAGAGAGACACATTGGAGGAACAAGGTACCTTCTACGGTTGCTGAAATACTCAAGACTTCCTAATGGAGAGCCCAACAAGAAGTTTATTTCGCATACGGACAAGAGTTTTATCTCCATTCTCCACCAAAACCATGTCACCGGACTCAGTTTGAAGTCCGAGAATGAGGATGTTTGGTACCCTTTTACACCTTCGCCAACTCGGTTTGCTGTTATAGCAGGCGATGCCATGATGGTAACACTACAAAAAAAATTCAATGTTTTGAATAATTAATTTTATTGATTTATATATATATTTTTTAATCATACAAATGAATTTTCATCTTATTAACCAATTCAAGTTTTATCATATGCTGTCAAATCATGTGCGCACAAATTTTTTTGGATCATTAGGCGTGGAGTAACGATAGAATCAAGGCAGCTTACCATAAGGTGGAGATGGATAGTGTGGAAGAGAGGTATTCATTAGGCTTCTTCTCCTTCCAAGAAGGGATTATATCGACACCAGAGGAGATGGTGGACAAGGACTATCCTTTAGCATACAAGCCATTTAACCATGATGGGCTTCTTAATTTCTATGAAACATTGGGGGCTCATCTCAAAGCTCACCGTACCATGACCAAGGCCTATTGTGGTATCGACCAAGCGCATGAACCTTAATGATCCTTTTGTGATGATCATTTCCTATCATACTATATATATCACTTTCATGATCTTATTATAGTATGATATTTGCTATCTCAAGTGTTTGAGACAATTGTATTTTTCAACTTCTTTAGCTCCTTGAAACAAAATCTAAGATATAGTGTGTTTGTATAATCCTTTTGCAAAAGAATAAGATTCTACTGTTTGAATGAGATTATAGTTTAAAACTTTAGATAGATGTGAGATCATCACCCTTTATCTACTGGTTCAATGATGAAATACTATTTTTATCCTTGTTGACTATCATGGCCTAGTCTAGACTACCATAGGCCATAACTTTCAATCCTTTCTATTTTTAAAAGGTACTCACTCCACTTCAAGAAGACTCCAGTATACGAAATAGTTTGATTTGTTTTGTAATCAATAGCAATTCAACACGAAAAGTTCCATAAACATGGGCCATATTGCACACATCGAGACAGAAAGATATTTGCTTTGTAAAACTCAGATAATGTATTTTGTATTCGTCATTTTCGTTTTCTTTTTATAGACTAGACATAGGCTCATGTTAGACGTGCTTTGTCATTTTATTTTCAGACAATCTGACAAATAGCAACCAAACAACATGTATTGTGTGGGATTCTGAAAATAACACCGTGTAAGTTTGTCTATAATGGTTTTTTTCAAGTACATATTTTATTAGCGTTTCAATCATAGAATTTATTAGGACCCTCAACGCATAATTGCAAAATGCCAATATTTTAATTAGAGATTCTTATTAGTGACAACATGTCATAGAACAATTCGAACAAGTGCGAGGTATATATAATATTTTGTTGTTGGAATTACATGTAATGCAATTCAAAAAAGGCATACTAATTTACAACATTTTTATTAATCAAACTAACTAGCCGAGAGAGCCAATGTTATCTCAAAGCATTATTCCTCTTTGTTATTTCTAATCATTGAAAGTGATTTATTGAAATGAGTTGCTTTTACTCGAAGATACTCTGTCCAAGTAACCGATTGGTATAGAGGCGAACCAACCGGACTAATCAGCTTCGGCACAGGCGATATCTTGATATCGGATTGTGGACCAAAAAGGAAAACCACGGATAACCGGGATCTAATTTGGTTAACCCGAGCGCGATGAAGTACACTTTTAAACAGTCCATTGGACAAAATGTGGAAGAGGTCACCGACATTGACCACGAGGGAGCCAGGAACCGGTGGCACGGTGACCCAACCGAGGTCATCGCGGAACACTTGTAGACCGGCGGTATTGTTCTGGTAGAGAATGGTAAGGAGGGTGGAATCGGTATGGGGGGCTAGACCCATAGCCCGGGCCGGTTCAGGACAAACTGGGTAGTGATTTAACTGGAGAGCAGCTTGGGCCCAGTTGTTATCCGAACTGAGCCTGGCCCATTCGATGTCTTCTTCACTAACGCCAAGTGAATTTAGTGCTAACCACATCAATTTTGAGGCCAACTTTTGCATTTGTTCCTCGTACTCTTCAACGATGTCGCTGTTAATCAAAAAAAAAAATTATCCATTTAATTAGTACATATGCCAGTTATACACAATATGCATAATACATACAATTAACATCTGTACGAACTTTTGTATAATAAATAAATTAACTAGAAAAAGCTAGTTGGATTTTTTTGTTTTCTCCGATACGATAAAAGAAATATATCTTCAAATCTTGAGGAGGGTCCACTACACTAGATTTCATTAGCTCCACTAAACTTCGACGACATGGCAAATTTTCGGTTGCTTCTGTTATTATTTATGCTCCCTAGCTAACATTTCTATATGTTACTATAAATATTTAAAGATCATAACATGGAACATGTAAATTTAGTGGTTTGTATTAGTATTGTCACTCAAGTTGACCAAGACTACTAAAATATACTGTGTAGATGTAGATGTATACCAGTAGTTCTGGTGATGTTTAGGCCAAAGTTTGCGGAAATCGTTGAGAGGAGAGCCTGTGATGGTGAAGCCTTCGGACCACATTTGCTTATTGAAGAAAGACGCGATACGAGCCACCCCGTAGCCCGATACACCTGTATCCGACCGAGCAGCCTTAAGCTTGCGTTGGACAGGTAGCTGGAAAAGATTACCAGTGACAAACTCCATGTCTTCAAGAAGTGCCAAAGGTACTCCATGGTTAGCGATCTGGAAGGCACCCCAAGTTCTACATGCACTGCCAATCTGGTTGGCCGCGTCCGGGTGGTTAAGGTCGATGAGAGGGATGTTTTCACCGGTGGCCGGAGGAGAAGGAGGGGCAGAGAAAAGGAGATCGTCTTTAGGGGTCCACGTGTAAGAATCCGGGAGCTCACGGAGGGATGTGAAGTCAGGTTGGTGAGAGTGTGGAAGGTGAATGGGATGGCCTCTAAATACATCAGTTAACATTGAAGGCATTTTGTTCTTCTAGATTTATGTTTTGTGTGTTTTTTTTTTGTTCTTGTGAGATATGTTTTGATGTTAGAAGAGTTGGTGGTTATTTATAGTGGTGGTGGAGTCGAGAGCAAAGAGGAGAGGAGGCAAAAGCATATGTTAAAGCTCTTGTTTTGGTGCATTCTTATTGGTTATTTCGACTTGTTTATTCGATTAATACAATACGAACAAACTAAACCTCTAGAAAAAATTATGGAGGTCCCGCCTTTTCCTTCTTTTGTAAGATAATGTTATCTTTTCCTTGTTTGATTTATGCAAAGATAAGATATAATACACACATGATGGGTTGTCAAAACTATATATGATTCATATTGAAGTTGGGGTAATTTTTACATATTGTGTTCATACCTAGAACGCTAAACAGTATTCATTTTATAAAAAATTTGTAGAGGTGATGAGATTTGATTAGACCTTAAACGGTTCGACAAAACATGCAAAAGATAGAAAGAGACAAATGTTTTGTTGTCTAATTAATTATTTGTTTTCCTTGGTCATTGGAATATACCATATATCCTACAATTTCTTGATGACACGCTTCTTGATTTTCTTAAAATTATTGTTTCATAATGAACAGTCTTAATTGCTTTCAAATCAAATAAAAAGAATCTCATATGCACAAAAATGAAATTATGTATGTATATTTTTGCCACCACAATTTTTGTTTTGTATTTTTGTGCCATTGTGGTCAAATTAGTGTTTGATTGACTGAAATTATAATTGTGAAGGGGAGAGACATAAAGAGGAGTGTTTTTGTTTTGGACAAAAGAAGGAACAAAAATAGAAAGGGCCAATGTTGTCCTCTACAAACAATATCTAGCTAACTGCAGCAAAGAACAAAATAGCTTATCTTCTTTAAATTTTCCACCAAGAAAAATGGAGAGATTTTCCCATGTAGTATATTTGGGAAAATAATCTAGAAATATATATAATCGGAGATTAAAAATACTCTGGAGGGAAATAAAATTCAGGAGCCATATATTATTCATCACTAGATCGAAAAAAACTCATATATATATACGTTATATCGATGATAAAAACACTCTGAGTATTTAATTATGCCATAATATTTAAAGTTGCAGTTAGTGTTTGTTAAGTGATTAGAGAAAGTAATAAAAAAAATATAGAATTTTATCTCTTTTTGTTGTTGTTAAACAACTTTTATTATACATATTCCAGTCTTGATATTGACATAAGGATAACACTATCCAGAATCACTAAGCTATATGTTATGGTTATTCTATTTTACAAATAAAATGAAATTATTTTACTATGACTGATAAGATTTTGATTTTTTGTTTTTATCGATATGTATTACATGTATTATATCAGCATTTCCGCTACGAATGAATTTATCTTATGTGGCTATGTCATGTGTCAAGTTTTTGTTACAATATATATTATGTTATTGTCTTGACCAAAAAAAAAAGAGAAAAGATTATGTTATTGTTAGAAAATATTGTAGACATAAAAAGACTTCGTACCAAAGAAAAAAATGTAGAAAATAATAGTAATTAAGCGGTAGTACATACATTCGATGTGGAACTCATATAATTTAATTTAAATAATTTTTATTTGAAAATTAATTATGTTATAACTTTTAACTTTTAAAGTATCTCGCTAGTCACTACTATTAGTTTTAATCTTTATTAAATAATAAGTGACTCTTTAGTGGAATTTGATATTTTGGAAAAAATCATATTTATTTGCAGAAACCCATGTACTTTTTGTAGGAAGCCATAATTTTTTGGGGAAATTGAGAGGTTTTATTTAAAACAAAATTCATCTTGTTTTAGATAAATCCATTGTTTTTTTTTGTAGGAACTAAAATGGTATTTTTGTGATCATGTGTATTCATATGCATGCTTTTTTTTTATTGTTGTGGAAAAAGTCTTGGTAGTTAAAACTTCGAAAATTCATGGTGTTTAGAAAGTGTCACTAACATTTGTGTAGCAACTAAAATAGGTTGATGAAATTTGGAAGAACCTTCTGTTTATTAAAAAGGGAATATAAACATAAGCAAGAAAACTTTATTAGTCTTTAGTTGATTTTTTTTTTTTGTAAATCAATGGATAATCTGGATTTTTATCACCCGACTGATTCTTTTATGGTGAGTGTAACCGTCGAATAGTTCATTCATCGAATTTTTTAATGAGTCTAATGTGTGATACCATTGTCAACTAGTCAAATAAGAACGGTTAGATAATTCCGCGTTTAAAAAAACTGATCCATAGTTTAGACCCACATATGATTTCTTACTCAGTTGAAAAGCGATAGTCCATTACTACCATGTGGTTGTGTTCAGTTAATTCTCAAATAAAAAAAAGTTTTTTTTATCTGGAAAAACTAAAACCGTTTGTTTTTGTCAAATCTTTTTGAAAAAACTATGGGTAACAATTTTTCTTTTAATTTTTTTTAAATAAAAACTAAATATGATTTTCTTCCAGTATGCACATGTGAAAAAATAATTTTTAAATGTTATTTAGGAGAGGAATGTATAAATTTATGTTTATAATTTGCATATATATATATAGTAACATCTAGAATTATGGAGACTTGAGGGATTCAGATTTATGCTAATTTGGATTCTACAGATTTAGATATTTGAAAACGCAAGTCCAAATCTGTATTTTATGAAAAAAGCATCCAAACATTGTTGTAACACACGTGCATATGTTTTGTATCTACTATTAACAAAAGATATTTTCAAACCAAAATTTTGTACGTTATGCAAATAGTTGATCGTTGTAATCTTGTATGCTACAAATTAGATTATCCAAACCCCACGGTGTAAGCATTGGTCATTTTTGTATGAAATCTGAAATTATTCTGTAGTAGATAATGATGAAATAATATTATATAATCAATTAGAACACGAAATGTTAATAGTATCGTATAATTTGTTTATTGAAAGAAAAACGAAATCACCTTTCTTGTTTAATTCGCAATCACAATAGACTAAATCACAATAATAATTAGTCATAGTTTTAGACTAAATTCAATCGGTAAACTTTTTTTTATACTTAAAAAAAACTGGTTATTTACTACAATAATATTCGTCATAAATGCGTAGCAAATGATCGCTTGCGAATTCGTCAATATAATTCAGTGTCTTTTTGCGTAAGAGTAATAGTGATGGAAAAATATTATAGAATCAATTAGAACATAGTAAGTTAGTAGTATTTTAATTGTTTACTGGAAGAAAACGAAATCACCTTTCGTGTTTAATTGAATTCAATGTCCTTTTCTAAAAGTAATAACGTAATAATATGACAAGTGTAATGAGCAAAAGAATTTCTTAACACCAAACTTGCCTTTTCGTGACCCATTTAAGCCTCTACTGTTTTTGGATTCTAACCAAGTGACAAACTTACATTTATCACTTGATTAAGTTAAAGAGAAATTTGACATTCAATACTAGGCAATGCAAAAATAAAAAATGATTAGTATTTTAATAGTAAAATCAGACTCCAAATTATGACAACAAAATTAAAATATGAAATAATAGTACAATATGATTTACGTAGTGAAAATATATACTGCAAAATAAATATAATTTGTATAGAACAGTAAAACCACATTATGGAATCGAGATATCGCAAAAAATGACCGTATGGTGCAGTTAATTTAACTACATATACAATTAGATTGCCACTCACATTCTTAATACTTTCACTTTCGGATCTGAAAAAATAGAAATAAAGAAGAAATACCTACCTAGGTACGTAATAAATCAAGGACCCATATATATAAAGTTTCCACGAACCACTGATTGAGAGTAGGAATTTTTGTATAAAGGAAATAGTTACATTTTTTAACTTTATAGAAGAAGAAAAAACCCCCCCCCAATAATTACTAAAAAAGGATCAAACATTGAATCAATATTGGGAACCAATAAAAAGTGAGGAGAGACTGGATGGATTCTCTTTTCCACTGGCATCGTAACAAAAGGAAAGACTACCCCATTCATTTTATTTTTAATTTCTGAAAATTTGGTCATTTTCGTCTTATTTGCAAATTTGTTTGTTTTCTATTATTTTTGTACTTTTAGTTTTTGTCTTCTTCTATCCTACTTGGCTCTCACTAAGCTATATTCCAAAAAATTAAAATATCTACAAAACGACAAATTTAACATCTCGTGGGTCCTTAATTTTATCTCAAACACTAGTACTCCTTAGGATTAACGCATTATGTTAAAAAAAGACACAACATAACGCACTCATGCCCACTCTTTGTTTTTCGGTAATCCTGACTATATAGTCTTCTAATAATCTTAATCCTAATTTAGAAACCTTTAGTCCTTAATTTTTTTTGTATTCAAAGGTATTCGTTAATACTACTGTTTTTAATCGTCAATCATACACTTCTAATCGAGTTGAACTAGTGAAATAGGATTCTCCAAGAACCATTAGATCATTTGTTGGTATGCTATTATATAATCGTTATATATATGGTTTTTTTCCAACAATATTTATAAAATTAATTAAATCAGATGGAAAAATCAATAAATATAATATATATATATATATATAAATCAGATGACAAAAAAATTAATTATACATATAACCAAAACATATATATATTACAACATGAGAAACTAAAGAATAGGTCAACAAATTCCATTGACAAAACTCGGTATTTTAGAAGACAAAATTCGTAAATCCCAACGGACAAAACTTAGGATTTTAAGAGACCCGAGTATTTGGAAGACAAATCCTGGATAAACATGAAACCAAATTGAAATAAAAAAAGAACGAGACGCATTTGAAAAATAAAGCTGTTTTGTGACCAAACAGAAAAATAATTATTGGCTGAGATCTAAATAATTGAAAGGATCTTGGTTAGTATTTGATAATTAAATATTGAAGTTTAACGTGGTGATGAATCATAAGTAAACATTTGTGATTAGACAATTTCGGAACAATTCTAACTGATCTCACTTGGGCTTTGTGTTTAGTTTTGATCTTGGTAGAGCTTGGTTTTATTGATTTGTTTTTAGGTGTTTTCTGTCACATTACATTTATACATTAGCTAAAAAGAACAAAGCCAAACTTATTTATAGAAGACACAAGTAATATATATGTAAAACTAATTAAATACACATAACACAGTTGACAAAAAAAAAATAAAAATACACATACCACATGGACATGCACATGCATCATCATCTTCATCATCATCATGCACGTGCTCCATAATGCTCTCCACACCGCTTTCCAAAATGTTACAAAACAGAATAATTATGATTTCCAGTTTTTCATCATAGAGCTAAAGATTGTCTTCCCGTCCTATGTCTCCCGGTTCTAATAACAGGGGAAAAAATGCAATATTATCGTTCATATATATATATATATACACACACATATAAAAAGACGTAATTATGTATAACTCTTATAGGAAACCAAATGGCTCATAATTTAGTGAGATAGACAAAATCTTCCCAAAATAGTGAATAGTCATCTTTTTAAGTTTGAGTGCCGTTTGGGCAGACATCTTTATCTGGTTTTAGTCCCGGTCCTAGAAAAAAATACAACTAAGAAAACATTTATACTATAAAACTACTAAATTTTGCACACTTGTTTTGTTTTAATTGATCAATTCATAAATTCCCAAGTGCGAAAAAAAAAATCAAAAGTATTTTGGATTATTAAAAATATTATTTTTTAACGTAGACGAACACTATAGTTTAGTTCAAAAATGAGTTTTCATATTTTAAAATGACTTAATTCTCTTGTACGCTTTTATACTATAGTGAAAGGATTGTCAGAAAAAGCATTTATATTCTATCGAAAATTGTAAAAGCAAGGTTTGTATTGTTAATTTTAGTTATATATGTAGTGGATTATTAAATGACTATATTCATTCTAAAAGATAAGTTCCTTATTAAAATCTGAATCTCTTTTCGCTAATAAATTTAAAAAAAAAAAAAACTTATTACTCCTATATGTGAACCAAGGGGTGTTGGATTACTGGTATCAGTATCACCCATGTATATATGTGGTATTTATATTGTTTGTGACAACCAGAATAGGATACTTATCTCTAGGCTTAAAGAGATATATACGTCTTAGACATGGTTGATAATTATCCACGTGTAATTAATAAACCCTATCTGGACTTATTAGGGATTTTTGTTTCTTATAACAAAATGTGCAAACGCCAACTAAAGTTTGGAATTATATGTCGGACCTAATTTTAACTGTGTCTCACTGATTTTGAAAGTTTATTAACATGATTAATGACCTTAAATTATAATAAAAATTTTGATACTGAGAGAAAGTTTAGATGCTTTTGTTTCCAATCTCATTGGATACCATCGCTTTCATTGCCATTAGCCTGCCCCCATATCTCTATACTTAACCTTATATGGATCCGACATTAATTAATACCACACAAAACTTTAAACTAGACTTGTTTTTTTGTTTGTCTCTCTCTTTTCATTATACTTGCATAAATGTTTATATCCAAACGAGTATTTTGAAAGACCAAAAAAAGGGAAAAATAAATTTATTCAAACAAGTATAGACAAAATCAACAAAACGACAGTATTGATATATGATCTTTCTCCCCAGCATACTACGATCACGTCAAAAAAAAAAAAGAAGACTCTACAATATATCAAGGAGTTGCTTTGTATTGTATTATATTAGGTAATACTTATCACAAAACATAACTAAACTACTATAATGACACCTGTCTGTGGTATGTTAGTTAATTATTAAAGCTTGTAATTCTAGTGGAATGGTGGAAATGCGCATTATTCGATTGCAATTCGTATTACACTGAATACATAAACTAATCTTTATCTTCTTGACGATATTTTTTTCTTTTTTTGAATTTGAATAACTTGTAGATCATGTAATGTTATATTTTTCGTATACATCGTAATATATATCGATTTTAAGGTATTATATATATTTCAAATCCAGAAGGCTTTCCTAGTTTCGACAAAGACTTTCAAATTGGTACAGTGATTCGTACTAGTAGATTTGTGTCTCCTTACTAATCTCAAAAGATGCTATCTTGGTAATATTTGTATTCCATTTACTTATATCCTAACGTTTTATAACTTATGCTTTAACGTTATGGTTATTTTTTAACTTACAACTTCAGTTTTGATGACTTGTATTTCGTTTTCATTTACAACATTTGCTATTGACCAAAAAGGTACAATATACATACTTGATAAAGTTAAACAACTTGAATCACTACGAGTTATTGTACCTCTCTACTTTTGAAACGAATCTGACTTGGTTATATGGTTCTTTTTAGAAGGTGACGAGCAGATTCTTTAATCTCTAAGACTATGTGTATTGAGGGTGTTGAATAAAATAATTCAACAGTTGATCCTTTGTAATGAAGGTGTTTAATTTTTGTTGGTAGCAGATATAGATTAAGCATGTTGAATTTTATCAACATGTTGAAAGAAAAGAAACGGGTCCCTATTTGAATACGTGGTGAAGTATGAAAGGAGAAAGATAATTTCATGGCCACGTACTGCACCCAGAATATATTTTTCTATTTAACTAACATGTTGACTTTTCATTGGTTACTAAGTTTTTTTTTAGATTTTTATCTCGTCTAAATTATTGTAATTTAATTATTTCATAATACATTATTTTCTAAAAAAAAAAAACAATAACACCAAAATTCAACATGTTTTATGATCTATAAATTGAGATTAGTCTCATTTCATTTGGGTACAAAAAAAACATCATATTCATTATTCACTATAATTCTTTTGTTAGTCTTTGTGCTTTTGGATATTTAAAAAGATAATAATTACGTTATTTTTCATTTTTATTATTCTAAATTATTTTTAAAATATAAAAAGTAAAAAGAAAAAAATATGTACAGAAATATTTAATTTTGAATATAATCGATAAATATCATATGTTATTAATATACAATCACGAAAAGAAAACATAGAAAAAAATGATGTGGAGTGGTAGGGTAGGGTGTTGAAATTTATTAAACAAAATCATTGGAGAAAGTAAAAACTGAGAGAGTGTTGAATAAATATGTGGAAGAGGAAAAATATGATGTAGAATGTAAAAAGTAGAAATTTAGAGTATTGAATAAAAAATCGATGTACATAGTCTAAGAACAAAGTAAAATAGTGGTTACGGATTTGACCTCACATTTGTTACTTTTGATCCATTATCGAAATGTGCCTTGCTTGTTATATGCTTAGTGAATTAAAGATTTCGTTTATTTAGAGGATAATTAAATAATTTTTTTTACGTACAACGTTTACTGTAATGCAATAAATCATGTTAAATTTTTCCACATACAACACTTTTTGTTTTCACTGAATGGTAATGTATTAAGCCAAAAGGAACCGAGTATAAGAGAATCCATCATAAAGATGGAGTTACAAACCGGTAAAATAAAGGGATACAACACTTAAACATCAAGATTAAAGTTGGAAGAAATAAATACGATGAGAATCTCGCCTCTTACTTTCATTGTCAATGGAGTGGACTTTCTGAATTAGACCCTGCAACCATAGTGATTCACCAGCGACAATATGATTGAAAGTAGAGCTCGTTAACCATACTCTTGGCTACCTTGAAAGCCACATGATGAACTTCAGACCCAACATCCCAACTTGCTTGCCCGATTTTCCATCTAAACTTGTTATATTGAAATTTTTGTGACATGGTAAATGCCGGTGATGATATAAAAACACCCCAAAAACTGAACCGGGAGCGATACACGATCAGACCAGAGACTAAGTACTATGAGAGGGAAGCATACGAAAGAGCAATGACACACCGACAATTCATAACAACAAGCTAATCTCTGAGACCCTTGTAAAAGCTATCAATCTATTATAGCTAGCAAGGAACCAAGGACGAGACCAGACAACTACACCTGAAATTAGCCACAAGATAAATATACTTCTCGGGGTTGAATCAGGAGAGTTGTGCGGAGGACTTGGGATTTGAATAACCACGATAGCAATCCAAAGAGAAACCTTCGATCAAAGCTAGAAATATAGACGGGAAGCGAATCCCCTTACCATAAAACCTACAAAGGAATACCAGATAGGACGACAAGGAAAATGCTTAAAACAAAATCAACTGAAGTCAAGGACGAAAAAGAAGAAAAGGTTGGATCTAGAATTTTTAGTGGAGTATGACGAAATTCTCAAACCATAAAACAAAAAAAACCTCATTCGTTAGATTTGATGACACAAAACCAAAATCTGAACATCAAAGAAAGCTTCTCGATGGTCAAGATTCAAGAGAGGTGTCACCAAAAAGAGATTTAGGCGAAGAAGGAGATCAAAAAGCAAAAAGCTGTAAAGGGAAAGAGAGGAAGAGGACCGGCCGGTTCCGATGCTGCCACGGCCAGATCTGATCGACGATGGTACCTTGAAGTGATGTATATGTTTAGATGGTTTGACATACAACACTTTCTTAACAGTTAGCTATGGGTGTTGCATGACCTCTTTAATTATATAGCACAATGTCCTCAGTGCTAACAAACGCTGTTATCCTCAACAATGTGACACTCCACCCTGGTTTTGATTTAGCTATGATACCAGCTTTTGTAATGTCCTGATCATTACTCTTCTCGTCCACTTTTGACTCATAGATATATTCCACATTGGTCCAATACACATGGTGTGGTAAAATAAAATAAAAACTTGAAAAAATTGTCGTCTAACCTTGCAAACAACAATGAAACCTTTCGGTTTTCATCTTTAATTGTTGAAAATCAGTTCAAGTAACTTTTAATACCAAAGTTTTTGGCAATAAAAATATAAATATATTCACAAAGAAGAAAGAGGAACATATTTTCGGTCCATAATGACATTCAATTCGAAAATGTGTAACCTCAAATATTCAAAGAGTAAGGATTGATCTAAATAATCAATGGGTCAATCATGAGCGAATCACCAGTTTTAATGCAAGAATGACAAGGGTGGGAACAAATATAAAAGAGTCGAAAATAAAACAAACCATGGAAACATTATTTTCCGTTTACAAGGCAACACACGCTCACTAAACTTTGTATTGGTAGTTTTTGTTCTTCTGATGTGAAACCACTTAACAAATTCACCTTGACACCTTTCAATAACTCATTCATGCTAACATTATGCCATGTCAAATATTTTTAACTTTGAAAGCTGTAAACTAGTATAATATAACACGCTTTCTAGTTTTTTCATATACAGTTTTATAAAATCCCACAGAAAATATATTCTAGAACCACGCTCCTGGACAACTTTTATCAAGAGTCCATCATTAGTTTAATTGACAAAATATCTCATGGCCTTGGTTCAAATAAAATTTTTTTTATTACATTCTTGCAATTATTACTCTCTCTTTTAGCTCTATACGCACTCTTAAAATTATTAGGTCTATCATTCTATAATGTTATAGCAGTGTTTGTTTACTTGTTTATACTACTTTCCTACTGACTTAGACCAGTTGGCAGTGACGATAATTGAAGGCCGCTTATTTGATAAGTTTTCTGTCAGTTCCCAAAAATACATTTAGACAGATAACATATATATATAAATGTTGACAAAGATATATCGAGAAACTCTTCGTTTTTATTCTATTGGATATAAAATATTCTGTCACAAGTTATTTTAACTGCCAAAAAAACGTACACCTTAATTTTTGTTGTTGTTGTTGTTATTATATTTTGTTAATAAGTAGAGGTCAAAATGACAATTTCCAATGCTATAAGAGATGAGGAAACATGAAGGAGCGAAATATTCTTGTCGCCGACAAAAAATTGTTTCCACAAACTTCCTATAGAGAATATGAGTGGTTTACGTAACTTCGCAAAAGACTAAAAAATGACATTTGCGGTTAATTTATTTTAGAAATTTAATAACATATCTTTTTATATTGCAATCATCCAAAATTCCAAACAATGTTGAGTCGAAATTTTCAGCTGAAAAGGAGAAATATGAATGGATTGATGTAGAAAACAAATTGTACACAAATGAGTAGTGTAGAAAACAAATTGTAATGTAAAGCGAGTTATGTAGTATTGTAGAAAACAAATTCCATATTTTTCATATTTTCAAACTCCTCATTAACTCGACTGGCAAACAAGTGATGTAGAAAACAAATTGTACACAAATGAAAGGAAAGACTCAGTTCCCTTTAGATACGAGTTTTTCTAGGAGCAATCTTAATTTTGTGTGGCTAGTCAAAATCGTGTTACGTTTTAAATATATTAAAAATATATGATGAATGAATTATTTAATGATTACATGTAAAGGTTATCATGGAGATCAGTCATATGTTAAATGTTAAAATCATCCTTCGTTTATATAATAGAAGCCTTTTAATTTATACATTTAACTTCCACTCTTTTTCCCCACAAAATAATCAAGGCTTAAGATATTACCAAAATAGTTACACCACACTGTATACTTGGTGAACGAATATACTTATTTAAAAACTATCCAGAACAACTTGATTTTAATGAATAATATTCAAATTAATTAATAGAAATTTATCATCAACAACATGCAGTATTGAATCCAAACAATAACATAATAACAAACTCTACAAAACTACCACAGACCACTAAGTTACAAGAACTTTAAATGTCTTTAATTTAATATTTAATATAGTATATATATGTTTCTATTTATTTGTCAAATTCATACTTCCACTAATACAATCACGAAAGTAACGTTACAATCAACTTGCTAAGTGCATATTCGCAATACAACCTGCAATTATGTTATCATTCCTTGAGATACAAGCAAATACTGTTTTCTCAAAATAGAGACTTGTAGGTTTTGATGTCCGATATGATTCCATGGAATTCTAGCAGAGTTCCTGTTGTATCGATTGCGTTGACAAGTTGAGCACATTCTGATTCCACTCTCAAGTTTTGGTATCTAAAGCCCATTGTTGTCTAAAGCATTTGCCTTCTGAAGTTTAGCCGAGAACCGGGTCTGCTCATACCCACGAACTATATGTCATGGTGTCTCCAACTTAGAACAGTCAATTTCGAGTAACACTTTAAGCAAAGGGGTGAAAGTGATGAAGGCTAAACAAATCATCTATTATGTATTACCTAATCATTTACACTTTGAAGAAGAAAAAAATGCATTTACACTTTATAATTAGTAAATGTTCATTGACGGCCACATTTTATTTTATTGGTTGGGAAAATGATTTACTATAAAGTATAAACTGTAATTATTTTTCTTTATTTAAAATAGGATTTACTATAAAATATTGTTATGTAATATACAGAAACGAGACTTTTCATTATTCTATTATCTTATTCTCTATATATATATATATATATATATGCATACAAGAGATGAGAAAAACATGAAACAAATAATCAATACAAAAAAAAAAAACAATGTGTGACTAAAAATACACTATTTGTGAAACTAATCAACATGAAACTAAGAATTCGGTTTGCTAATGTGTGAAGATGATCATTTGATGATTTTGATACATTCTTTGGAGTTGCTCTCGGTATTTTTATGGTTTGCTTCTATGATTTTGTTGTTCTGTTTTTTTTTTTTTTTGGGGTGCTCTCTGCTTGTATTTGGTGTTAAAATGTTTATTTCATTCTAATATTATCAATTTGATGGAAAAAATACACTATTTTGCATATGGGTTTTTCTTTGGAAAAATCTGACTTTTGCATAGATACGCTATATAATTTATTAAACTTATAAATAAATTTATGGTTAGATCTTCTTCTTTCTGCGGTTTATATATGTTGTCAATAATGCATATCAAACAAATAACCTGTCAGCCCATTTTATTTATCAAATTGGAAAACATAGTTGAATATTCTGGCATATGCACAGGCCCGGCTCAATGAAAAATAGGACCCTGAACCAAATGTAAAAATGTGCCCTAATATCTAGCTAAAAAAAAAAAAAAAAATTGGACCCTATTTAACATGAAAAATATTTGACATGAACCCTGGACCCGGTGCAAAAGCACAGTCCGTCCACCATCAGAGCCGGGCCTGCATATGCATATGCATCGATTATTTAGAATGTAGATTTTTTGGTAAACGAATTATTAGTAAAATATATAGAATTATTGAAGACGATGTTTTCTTTATAAAGAAGAATCCAATCGTCTTCTACCATGTAAATGCATCATTTTTTCATTTTCGCATATGTGACTTACCGCAAGAGCCATCACATCTTTTCATCAGATACAAATCATAGTAACACGACTCGATCCGACCACCTATTTATTGTAAACACATCCCATATATACATTATGCCACTAGTCTTTTTTTTGTTTTTCTTTCTCTTTTTTATTCTTAAAACTCGTGTGAATTTAATGCCTCTCCAAATGTAGTTTCGGTCCTTTTGGTGATAGGTCATTCATGTGTTGTGTGATTGGTATGTGTTGTGTGATTGGTTGGTTGTCAGTGGGAAAATTACCCCAACAGTAGCGCATACTCCTAAAACCTGCATATATTAAACTATAGCAATATGCATATTAAACTAAATACTAATTGATAAAAATTAATTAGCGTGCTCCTAAACTTGTTATCTAGTTGTTGGCTAGTAGTGTGTGTAGTTTTTTATGAGATTAGACGTGGTGTTTACTTGTCTCTTATATATACTATACTAGATGGATACCCGGACTATGCACATGTTTAAATTCGTTAAATTGTTTTTCTGGTTTATTAACCATAAAACCATCATTATTTTGTTCGTTATCATCCAATACCTCAAAGTTTAGAATAATTTAAATTAATTATGTTCATTGACCCACTAATATCTATATCCTAATTGTGATTTAATTATACAGTAATTATTATAATTCTGATATAGTTAGACAATATTTATCAAAGTTGTTACGTCTTATTGTTATTTCTTATGTATGTATTATATTTTATATAAATTCAAAGTTATATGTACTGTAAAAATATAGAGGTGCTGAAATTTATAAGTTTTTAAAATAATAATATAAGTTGGACAATGGACCATCAGAACATGGAGAATCTCCTTCTTCGTATTCTCCCCCCCCCCGGGTCGCTTTGTTCACGACCAAAGCAGAGCCAAAAGCTAGTTTTTAGTTTGGTGAAATGAGTCATATATCCGTAGATCATGGATCACTGGAATATTCACATATATAATTTTGAACCAATTTTTAAAAAAACATTGTGCTAAAGGCTATTATTAATGGGAACGCAAGCAATCCAAAATCACGTACAAAGCAAGGGCCTTGCAGTAGCAAGTTACCCAAAACAAGGATAATAATTTAAAACAAAGCATGATAGAAACAACTCATAGGACTTGTGAATTTTGAACCAATTAAGCAATACTTATCAAAATTGTTACCTCTTATGTATCTCTTATATTTTATATGAAGTCAAAATTATATGTCATGTAACAACGGAGAACTGCTAAAATTTAATAGTAAAAACAATATAAATAATTTAAACTTTGTTTAGAAAGTTGGGTAATGGACCATGGGAACATGGAAAATATCCTACTATTTTTGGTTTTTCATTCGTTTTGTTCATGATCCAAAGAGAGACAAACTCATTTTTAATTGACGAAATGGGTCATATCATATGAATGTAGATCATGGATTGTTGGAACACAATATATATATATATATATTAACTTATTTATTTGTCATTAATTAATTAAGTTGTCATTAATTTGAGAGAAAAATTATCATTAGTAATTTAAAAGAAGAACATGTGTTATTCTTATAGAGAGTCACATGTCATTGCCATGGAGAGAGTTCATTCTCTTTTATATATTAGATTCTTCTGAGGAACCACCTCCAATTGTTTTTGCTATTTTTATTTCAAGATGTGGATTTTTGTTAACATCAAATTAGTAGAAAATATACAATACAAACTATTATAATTTAACAATGTTGAGATCTTACAACTTGTTAAGTATAGATATATTAATTAATTCATTAGATTAACATTTATTAATTTAGAGAGAACAAATATTGTGCTAGAAAATTTAGATGAACCAACTTGTGAAATGGTATAAGTGACTTGTTGTGATGATTAATAGTGTCAGTTACTAACTTATTATAATATAATGGACATTAATAGCATATTGGACTATGTATAAGAAAATGAAAAGTTCAATATTTAGTTAAAAAAATACATATAATTAGATAATACACCTATTATATCTTTGCATTTTTCAAACTTGGAACATAAGTTTTTTATTTTACCATAACTAAGTGTTACACATAAAACAATTTAAGTGTTTATAACTAAATGTTTTCATAGTCTCGAATACAACAAATAACTACGCTAACTTTGAATTGAAAGTTATACAGTTCAAGTGGGCTATGAATATGAATTGGACCTCGTCAATGTTATGCAAAGTCCAACTAGTGAGGTGTTACAGAAAGAAGATGATATGCATCTTCAACAATGTCGGTCTAAATCCTTGGTCAATAAATTTCTTGTGTCCTGTTGAACAATCAATTCTTGTCTTTACCAAGAGTAGTAATGGGTCGCTAAGTTTTTTGTTTCTTGGAATGGCAATTGTACAATCCTGTAAAGGATGTTGTTGTTTTCTGTTTTGATAATAAAATTCATACTTCCAATTTCCTCTTTTCTTCTTCTTCTTCCTGTTTTTCTCACATGGTATCAGAGCTTCCTTAAACCTTAACATGTGCTGTAATGGTGGATGCTCATGGACTTTATCTTTTTCCCTCTAACGTTCATGTCGCTTCTTATGTCACAATTAAACTTAGTGACAACAATTACCTTTTGTAGAAAACTCAGTTTGAGTCTCTTCTTCGTTGTCAGAAAATTTTGGGCTTTGTTAATGGTCAGATCGCTGCTCCAGAAGCCACTCTCACCAATATTGTCAATGAGGTCGAAGTCGTTATACCAAATCCAGCGTTTGATGCCTAGACGTGTACCGATCAGCTAATTAAATCTTGGATTTTTGGTACTCTTTCCGAAGAAGTTCTTGGCTATATTCATAGTCTCGAAACTTCTCAAGATGAGTGGGTTTCTTTGGCTGACAACTTCAACAAAAGCTATGTTGCCAGAGAATTTGATTTAAGGCGTAGGCTACAATTGCTAAGCACTCGTGGAAAGGAGTTCCTTGTCTATTGTCGTGAATTTCGTGTTGTCTGTGATCAATTGAGTTATATGGGAAAGCCGGTTGATAAGTCTATGAAGATCTTCACTTTTCTCAATGGGTTAGGTCGCGAGTTTGACCCTATCTCTACGGTGGTTCAAAGTTCTATGTCTCGTCATCCTCCACCCACTTTTGGAGATGTTGTCTCTGAAATCACTGGCTTTCATACTAGGCTTATGTCTTATGAGACTAATGTGGATGTCTCACCGTTCTCTGCCTTTCAAACTCAACGATCTAACTATTTTGGGCAAAGAGGATGTGGTAATTCTTCTCGTGGACGTGGTCGCAGTGGTTATTCGACTCGTGGTAGAGGTTTTCCTCAACATGTTAACTCTTCTGGATGGAGTAACTCTCAAGATGTCAAAGGTTCTAATAACAATCGGCCTGCTTGTCAAATTTGTGGTCGTAGTGGCCATACTGCCTTAAAGTGTTGAAACAGGTTTGATAGTGCTTACCAAAGTGAGGATGTTCCTCAAACTTTGGCTGCTCTTTGGATTTCTGACATGTCTGGGAAAGAGTGGTATCCTGATTCTGGCGCCACTGCGCATATCACTTCCTCTGTGTCTTCACTTCAGCAATCTACCCCGTACAATGACCCTAAAACTGTTCTTGTTGGAGATGGGGATCAACTCCCAATCTCTCATGTTGGTTTTACTGCTATCAATTCCTCTCAAGGTCCCTTTACTCGATGTTCTGGTTTGTCCTTCAATTCAGAAATCGCTTTTGTCTGTTTCAAAATTTTATAATGACTATCCTTGTGGAGTGTATTTTATGCTAATTGGGTATATGTTATTGATCTTCAAACTCAGAAAGTGGTAACCAAAGGACTCATGCATAATGGTCTTTACTGTTTAAAGAATCAGGAGTTTGTCTCTTTTTATTCAAACCGACAGGTTGCTGCAAGTGATATGGTGTGACATCAATGTCTAGGTCATGCAAATTTCCAGATTCTTCAACAACTAAAGAACAACAAGGAAATTTCTTTTAATAAATGTAGTCCTACAATCGTGTGTGAGTCTTGTCAAATGGGTAAAAGTTCAAGATCACCGTTTTTTGCTTCTTTGTCTAGTACCTCAGAACCCCTTGATCGAATTCATTGTGATTTATGAGGTCCCTCTCTGATTGTTTCCAATTAAGGGTTTAAATATTATGCTATTTTTGTTGATGACTTTGATATATCTCATATTTTACTGGTTTCTATGATNTTTACTGGTTTCTATGATAATAAACATATACTTATTTATATTTTAGAGTCTATATTATTATTAGAGTCCAAAAGAGTCATTTTAGGTGCAAAGATGAGTTTTGAGCTTTGGAAGGAATCTAGAAGAATTATGGAGCAAAAATGAAACAAGCTTGAAGAGACGAAAA
>OVAP01001914.1:6819-21542 GCA_900406295.1 Aurinia saxatilis | reverse complement strand
AGGGGTTGTAGTTTGGTTGCAGACGCTCTAATTTAAGAGGCGGTTTGCAGTCTGAGAGCCTCTAATTTTCATTTTTCATTTATTTTTTATTTCCTTTGCAAACAAGAACCCCTTTCAATCCTCCCATTGGACATGCTCTAAGGATTAGGATTGATTTTTTCTCAATAATTAATACTTTTTACAGTTTATTCTAATTATAATGCATATTGATTTATTGATCAATAGAAATAGATATGAGACCAATTACAGCTTGCGTATTATTTGAGGAATCTTTCTAAATTGAATTATGCTAAGGATTTATATAGGCTTTTTCATTAGGGGGAAATTGAACTTAAATGGTTAAATAGTGATTATTAGTTGCTTTATGTTGGTTAATATATATATATATATGCACAACCATTTTATAAGAAATTAGAATATTATATGGTTTAGTTATTTTAGGGTCTAGAAATATATATATTTATATATTTATAATTAAAATTTTAAAGTGTAAGGTTTAGTTTTAGATTTTTATAACTTTTAAAAGTATAATATTTTTGGTTAATTTTGGTATAGGATATGAAAGCTAAAAGACATTATCTTTATTGTATAGATATTTTTCGATATAAATTGGTACATAATTAAAAGCTTAACATAAACTTAAGCAGCTCACGCAGAACAAAATTTTTTTTGATAAGAAACCCAATTTCTCTATCTCAGATAAAGTTTGATATGTCGCGACTCAAATGGGATGCAAATCTTCATGGTAGATTCGTTCATGCAGTCGAACTACTAGGTGGAGAGAAAGGTAAGCAAAATTGTTTTCATGTGTTATTAAAATTGTACTTATAATTTTCCAGAAGAAAAGTCATGGAAAACGTAAGAAAAAACAATTGGTACCAAAATTCTTATTATATAGATTTATCGTAATAACTAATGTTTTTGGTTTCTGACTATAATATTTATTTATTCATCATCATTTATATTAACGTTTCGTTTGTATCCATTTATTCAATATTCAACATGTTCAAATTTCCAGCTGTAATAACTGATATATTGATATTTCCTTCTATTAAATATAACTAAACCAATACTTGATTTAATTTTTATTAAAATTGTAGGAGCAACTCCTAAGAAAATTTTGGAATTAATGAACAGAGAAGGAATCACAATATCACAAGTGAAAAGTCATCTCCAGGTCTGACCACATATATTTTTTGTTTTCTATGAATACAATATGTCAGTCACTATATATGTTTTAGGTTTGTGTATTGAACCATTTTTGCCTCGAAGATGTATAGGATCATCAAACATAAAGAAAGCGTACAAGGTAGATAAATATCATATATACTTTAATTTAAACAATAATATGCATATATTGTGGATTCCATATATTCTCTAATTATATGTAATACTGAATTTTAACATAACATATTTATAATTACTTATCTATTTTTATATCTTATAGCAGAAGAGATGCGAGCAAACAGAAGTGAAAGACTGATTAAACAAATTATTTGGAAGGAAACTCAACAACATCTTCAACGATATGAACGTTTTAAAGAATTTGCCAAATCTTACCAAAATCAACAAAGGTTTGAGTAGCAATCAATTTATGTTAGTTTATATATTTATTTATTTTAGTAACAAATTTTTGAATTTGATAAAATAGTTATAAAATTAATTTCTTAGGCAAAAAAACGCGATGTACAAAAACAAAATGGAATTTGGAGAATCAAGTAATACAAATGAAGTATCTTGCAAGTCTCTCTATCAATCTTCAAGAGTAAGTATATGCATGAATATATCTTATATCCACAATTGCCATACATAGTGTGATGTACATACATCAAAATAACATTATCTTCAAAATGTGAAATTGTGAGGAAAGTATCTAATATATGTAGAAAAATGGGAGAAACTTAATGTTTATGTATGTATCTTTTGTATGGCAGATTGGATCTAATGAAAAAGAGAATGGTGATAAGCATGATGATGAGAGTTTGTCTGTAAAGCTCACTCTTGGTCTCGAATACTAGACCCGATCTATCTTTTTCTTTATTTGCTTCTATGTATTAATGCTTTTCCCAGATGTTCATGGGATAAAAATAAATTTTAACAATGTATTATATCTTCTTTGTTTTTTATATTGTCCAATCGTATTAAAAAAAAATTACTCCACCGAACATAGAAAATAAATAGGAAAAGAAATAGATTTTAGTATGTTAGTATGGTTTTGAATGGGTGAAGTACTTCTTTTTGGGTCTTTGATTATTGTGTGGCTTCCTTCACAGAAGGACCAACCTTGTGGTAAAGATTTATCAAAATTAATTTGCTGCCCTGACACCCGCTCATAAGTTTTTAAGAGTTTCAAAATGACCATCTTGAGAGGCTTTACAAAAGAAGAGACTCATCGACAAATATAAGATGCTGGAAATGCTGTTTATACCCAGTATTCATGTAGTGTAAAAATGAATGAAATGGAACTAAATAAATAAAAAACTCATTTTGAATTTTCTTAAAAAATTCTTTTTATAAATGTGACTGATGCACGTAGACTCAAGTATGCAAAATGTAAACAAAACAACTTAATACTCATTAGCTATTAACCCTCTCCCCAAAATTAAATTTCACAAAAACACACAAATAGAAAGAAAAAAATGCAAGGTTAGTATATAAAATGAAAAGAAAGGGACGGTCATTGCAAATTTTTCACAAACATTTCAAACCAATTTCTTTGGATTTTAGTGACGTGTTTGCGAGGGAATCTTTGGGAGTCAATTACGTTGCTCGCAAATGAGTAGCAAGTAATCTGCTACTACTAGTGACTACAATATTTTCCTTGCAAATTTTGCAACCAACTTGCGTCGATTTTTCATTTGTGATCCTTATTTCTCGAGGATTGTGATGTGGTCACAATTTTTTCACAAAACCTTTTACGAGGCATTCGCGGCCATTTTTGTAGTCACAAAACCCATGTTTTCTTGTAGTGATTACCTGATTAATTCACTTGTTTTGCCAAGCTCGGACCTGACAATAAGATGTACTTTTTAGACATCAAAAAGTGTTATGGATTAAAGGGCATTAGATTTCTAAAAGTTGTTAAAGGGCATAAAAAATATTTTTATTTAGACAACAAAAACATATGGGTTGTGTTTGGTTCTTGTACCGTTTTGTTCCCTTCAAACTTCCCCATGTAAAGAAACTCTTGACAAATGAGATTTTTGAGAGTTTTGATTAAGTTCTAGAATTTCAAATTTCTTTGCAAATTCAATCAATTAAGTTCAATTGGTTCACAAAATTCTTAAACCAAATTTCTTTGCTAATAAGAATTTCACTAATCTAAAATAATTCAAGTAAACTAATTATACTTCCGTGCAATTAATTAAACTATGATCTAGATTCTAGGTGATCAAACTAGAACAAGCACTAAGCACAATTTTAGATGAAAGAACTATATGATTTTTGTAACAAGCGAGTCATTCGATTTTATCAATTCATCTCATGTTTAATCTAAGTTGCTGATGGTAAAAGAAAATTAAATTTTTTTTTATAAATAGGCAAATAATATTTTTAAAGATATTTTATCTCTCTAACTTATCTCTAGAGTAAAAAAAAAAAAACTTTTCCCGGTTTTGTCTTCGGTCTTGTGTTCCTTGCTGGAGCCGGAGAGGGCTTTCGTGTTTCAGATCTTCAAATCATAGCGGTAGTAAAGGAGATTAAGAAGACTTCATATATGTTTACGATGGTCGAGAAGCGTGGCGGAGCTCCATGGCAACTTGGATCGGCAATCGAGATCTCGACAACGGAAGTGGGATAGGGCTGACATCTGATCTGTTTTAGTACGCATAACGAAACATATATATGATTGATTTTTTGCAAGGGATCTCCGGGAACAGCTTTGGGGAATCGACGCGTGACTCGGCAGGTTTCACGGCTTGTCAGAAGAAGAAGGCAGTGGTTTGAGGACTTGTCTTGCCACAAAGCAAGGTGGTAATAATTGGGCTCGGCCGGCCCACTTGCACATGCTATGTATATGTCCGATCCTTTAACTGATTGAAACAAAAGATTCGGAAGCTTCTTGCAAATAGTTCAAAATCGGAGATCATTACGGCGACGGTGCAGTTTTGGAGGACAAAGTTCTTCTAATCCTAATGTATCCTTTCGGTTTAGTTTTTATTTACCCGATTTTCTCAATTTCAAACTCTTTTTTTTTAAGCGTCGAAAATTGTATTCAAATGAGCAGTATCATGATCCTAAAGGATCGAACATATAGTAAACTTGTAATACAAGAAAAAGGAAAACGATGCTCAACTACACAATCTTAAACATAAAGATTTCTATAGTTAATCCATTGTCCCGATGAAATTTATCCTGAAGCCATGCAGGGCCTCCCAGAATCAAATAGGATTAGAAACAACCATCGCGTAGCAAGCTCGAAGCAATTTCACGAGCCATTCAATTAGCATGAGGATGCACTAATTCATATGTCAGCGATGAGAAGGAAGAGTTTAGTTGTTGAATACTATGGAGGAGGGAACGGTATTTCGGCCAAGTTAGGTGATAAGGCCTCTCGTCTGATTTATAGTCAGTTATGATGAGGACGTAGTCATAGTCGAGATCATGGAGATATTGCAAAGTCCAACCAAGGCATCTAAGTTCGGCTATTATGCGATTTACTGAACCCGTGCAAGCATCACGGGAGAGCATTCCTTGTGTGATCCCTTACTAACCATGATCCTCCAAAATGACATTTCTCCGATCTCCATTGAGCATGGATGTTACATTTAAGCATATCAGCCCGAGGAGGAGACCACTTGGTATTTAAGCAGCATGCCAAAGACAGACGAGTGGAACTCGCATTTTACTCCTACTCCTTGAGAAAAAACTACAACACCACTTCCTCTTTAGTTTCCTGAATAAGAGCATCAACATCACGTGTATGAGAATCAAACAAAACCTTGTTTCGAGATTTCCAAATAAGCCATAGAAACCATGGAATGGCACGTCTAGTGATGTCGTCTAGATCTAGAGACGGAGACTCCATCAGGTCAAAGATACACTACATATTATTAATGAGAGAGGCATAAAAACCATTTTAGGGAGATCAATACCTAAGGCTATCCACAATTCTTGTGCAGAATCGCACTCCGAAAGAACATGGAATATTTTCCCAACTGCTAGTTTACAGAGCTTACAACTTTCCTCCAACTTGCATTCTTCGAGAACAAAGAAAAGGAGGAACAACCAATGCCCCATAGAGACTGCACCATAAGAACATTTTGATCTTCAGTTCAGTATTAAAAGACCACACCTTACGTTTTGACTGAGCCAAAATTTTATCGTAATCTGCTTGTGGGGAGCTCGAATTAGACAATGGCATGGCTAGCCACTATCCGCTTTTAATTGAATAAGCACCATGCTTGGGAATGAGTCCATAATAGCAATCATATAAAGAGCAAGGAAACATGGATTTTATTTGAGTGATGTCATTGGGTAGGAATAACTCTATCAACTTCTCCATATTTCATTTGTGATGTTAAATATGGCTTGAACCAGTTTGATACATATGTTCAGAGGATTCAAGTCAAGGTGGAGATTTGTTAAATATGTCTTGAATCATCTTGGGCTTACATCTTTTAGGCTCATATCAGTTTTAGGGTTAGGTTAGAGTTTTTTATATAAATACTCTTGTTTAACCCTAGCCTCCATAATAAGTTTGAATACGTCTGAAAAAGTCTGATAATTCTGTTTCTGATCTGATCATTTGTTTTGCCAAGTTATGTTTTCTGTTTGATCTTCTCACATCCGTTATAACAAACTGGTATCAGAGCCGGTTGCACAATCTGGTGAGAAGATGTCTGGGTTGAACATCAGGTCGGACAAGTTCACTGGAAGAAACAGTTTTAGTTTATGGCAGATCAAGATGCAAGCCTTATTAAAGCAACAAGGTATGTGGGCGCCGATGTTGAAAGACAAGAAAAATATCGACGCTCCTGAGATGGAGAGTCTGGAAGAGAAGGCGCATTCAACCATATTGTTTTTGTCTTGCAAATGAGGTCAAAATCGAGGTTTCAGGTGAAACGACTAATGTTGGTCTGTGGGGAAAGCTGGAGAGTTTGTACATGAAAATGTCTTTAACAAACAAGTTGCTTCTGAAGCAACGCCTATTTGCATTGAGAATGCAAGAAGGTACACAAATCAGAGATCATTTAGATAAGTTGAACACAATATTATTAGAATTGCGTAATATTGATGTTAAAGTTGATTATGAAGATGTTGTTCTAGTTCTGTTGGTTTGGTTGTTGTTATCCTGTGAGAATTTTGTTCAGTCGTTTATAGTTGGTAAGGATACAATTTCTTTGGAAGAAGTCAGATCTTCGTTGCACAGCAAAGAGTTACGTCACAAGGCATCTGGTACATGTACAAATAATGAAGAATGTGGGTTATTCGCCAGCGGTGGCAAGGGACTTAGAAACGATAAGAAGACACACGCGTTCTCAAGGGGTCATAAGCCAGATGATATTTGTAACTACTTTAAGGAGGAAGGACATTGGAAACCAGATTTTCGTAAGAAGAAGAAGAAGAAGAAGAAGAAGAAGCAGTCTGGGTATTCCGTATATGCCTCTGGTTGCTGATGGAGAAACATATTCATCTGATGTGTGGGTTTTAGATACTGGAGCGTCATATCATACGTGTCCTAGGAGAGAGTGGTTTTCTACGTATGAGCAAGTTGATAATGGTAATGTCAAGATGGCTAACAGTTCTACTTGCAAGATTGTTGGAATTGGCTCAATCAGGATTAGGACAGATGATGGTAAATTTTGCACACTGAACGAAGTTAGGCATGTTCCATCTTTTTCAAAGAATTTGATATCTCTAAGTCTGTTGGATAGTAGAGGTTTTAAATATTTAGATGGAGATGGAATTCTGATAGTCTACAAAGGTTCTGATGTGATTCTAGAGGGTGTCAAGCACAATACTTTGTATCTCCTGCAAGGTTCCACAGTTATAGGGACTGATGCGAGATATCAGCATATGAGAAATGAGGAGGTGAATAAAGTAGGGAGTGATAATAACCCTACAGTTTCATTCACAGAATCAGTTGCTCGTAGCAAGCTCCAAAATAGTATGGACTTACTAAAAAATTCAAGATGTTAGTCTGGCCCCACAAGGGCATCTGAGCCCCACAAAGGCATCTGAGGCATGGAAGAAATTTGGACATCTAAGGCTAGTGAAGCCTAGTACATATGACACTACAATTGTGCATCTGGCGCATCTAGTATTTCTAGCGCATCTGTCTTACTCTTGAAGAGTATTTTGGTACGTCTGGCACAGTGATGGCGCATATGTTTGTCTCTTGACGAGTAATGTGGTACATCTGGCGCAGTGATAACACATCTGGTAATCTGTTTAGAGGAGAATGATTGAGCATCTGGTACATATGTTTAGAAGACAGGTCTGGCACTATGATCATGAATCTGGTACATATGTTCGGAGGATTCAAGTCAAGGTGGAGATTTGTTAAATATGCCTTGAATCATCTTGATACATCTATTCGGAGGATTCAAGTCAAGGTGGACATTTGTTGAATATGCCTTGAATCATCTTAGGCCTACATCTTTTAGGTCCATATCAGTTTTAGGTTAGAGTTTTTCATATAAATACTCTTGTTTAACCCTAGCCTCCATAATAAGTCTGAATACGTCTGAAAAAGTCTGATAATTTTTCTGTTTTTCTGATTTCTCTACAGGTATAAAACTGTCTTCTTTGCCAAGTTTTGTGTTTTCTATTTGATCTTCTCACATCCGTTATAACATGTTACCAGGGAGCAATAAGTCAATATTTTCAAGCGGAGGTTCATCGACGAATCCTTGTTGTAAGGTCTTTGTGGATTCTTATCCATCATCCATTTGTCAAGCCAAACCTTAGTAGATAGACCATTGTCAATATATTTGATGAGTCCTTATTCCAATAGAGCATGGCCATGTAGCAAGCTTCTCCTAAGACAGACGATAACCATGACCACAAGTCATAAAGTCGGAGATGGCAAAGTAACGACCCTTATATAATTGCGCCAAAAGTGAGTTTGGTTCATTCAAGACTCTCCAAGCTTGCTTACCCAACCAAGCTTGGTTAAAATCCCCAAGATCTCTAAGACCCCAACGGCCTTCAACCTTTGTTTTACATAAGTTCTTCCAAGACACCGACAGGGCCGGGCCTGGGCAAAGCCCATTGAAACATTGGCCTTGGCCCCCAAAATTTTGTGGCCCATTTTTTTCTATCTTTGTGGTAAACACAATTCAAAAAAAAAAAAATATTACCATCTCCCTGATATAGTGGCCCCAAATTTTCAATTTGTTTCAAGCCCCATTTTTCTCAGGGCCGGCCCTGGACACCGAATGGATTTTGCGCTTTTTATCACATGCTTTCCACCAAAAACCACTCATGAAAATCGTTATCTTTTGGCATTGTGTCTTGGAGAGTTTGGAACGTGATATGACATCAATTGGGAAAGCCATAGCGATGGATTTGAGAAAAATCTTCTTACCTCCAAGCGATAAGGTCTTGGCATACCAACTCGACAAGCATTTGGTTACACGTTCAGTTACAAAGGTTGATGTATCGCAAAGCATAGTCTAATGGGTTGCATATTTTTCATGTGAGATGCATTGGGGACTTTCGGCAACAGAGAGATTTAGGTATGATTTTAGTATTGAGGAAAACTGCATGACTCGAAATACCTTATGATCTCAAGCCTGACTTGCACTTTGATGAGAGACCAAAATTCCTGAATTTTTGTTGCAGTCATGCCATTGGCTCCAAGTGTACTGTTGGATTTTAAGCTCTTGACCACTTTACGAATCTCAGCATCGGTGATAGATTTGGTTAAATCCATGTTCATGCCGAGCATCAACTCGTGGAGGTAAACCAGAAAGCAATATCTCTCCTTGCCCGGGTTGTTACCAAATTATTCTTAACCCTTGTTGGGTAGGTTTCTGAGTCGGTTGGATACTAACCCGACCCGAACCACGTGGCTATAAATCGAACCCAACAAACCTCATCAGTGTCTACGTTTCCCGAGGCCTCACTTTCACTTTCATCACTCTCTGCAAAAATGAGCTCCCAAATCTGCAGATCTGCTTCCAAAGCTGCCAGGTCTCTTCTTTCTTCTGCTAAGAATGCTCGTTTCTTCTCAGGTACCTCCTCTCTCTCTCTCTCTCTTTTGATTCTGCATTGGAGATGATAACTTATGTGTTAGTAATCGATCTCACTATCGTTTTATTAGATTCAAATCGTTTGTATTATTGGCATGTGAAGTTTGATCTAGTGATTGATTGATCTGTTGGATTGAGAGAATTATGCTCTGTGAATCTGAATTCAAAGAAAGATCTGAGGTTGTAATCTGGGAATCTTGATTGTTTCAGAAGGACGAGCCATTGGTGCGGCAACAGCGGTTTCTGGAAAGATCCCTTTGTATGCATCTCACTTTGTAAGATCATCAGCTTCCTCTAACACTTGGATCACTGGACTCGTAGCTCTTCCCGCTGCAGGTTCCCTTTTATCTTAGTCACATGTTTACTGTAATTCAAGTTGACTAGAATACCATACAAAATCGTGATATTGACTCGTAAACCTTGATTCTGTTATAGCTTTCATGCTTCAAGATCAAGATGTTCGTGCTGCTGAGGTAAACAAAAACCTATCCGTTTTGATAATTTTTTAATTCTGTTCATCGTCTTTATCTTCTTGTGATCTTTGATATTTTCTGTCCAAATCAGATGGAACGCACATTCATCGCTATCAAGCCTGATGGAGTGCAGAGAGGCCTGGTAAGAGAAACAAGAAAAAAAACTCGGTTTCTGCTTACTCTTGATTGGTTTCTTATTCTTATCTCATGAATCACTAGATATCAGAAATCATTGCTCGTTTCGAACGCAAAGGATTCAAGCTTGTTGGAATCAAAGTCGTTGTTCCTTCCAAAGATTTTGCACAAAAGCATTACCATGATCTTAAGGAAAGACCTTTCTTCAATGGCTTGTGCGATTTCCTAAGCTCTGGCCCAGTTATTGCCATGGTAAGAGAAGCTAAACTGAATACTNCGATTTCCTAAGCTCTGGCCCAGTTATTGCCATGGTAAGAGAAGCTAAACTGAATACTGTCCTTGTATTTTTGAATTTTGAAACAAAATTCATATAACATGATTTGTTCTAGGTGTGGGAGGGAGAAGGAGTGATCAGATACGGACGTAAGCTGATCGGAGCCACTGATCCTCAGAAATCTGAGCCCGGGACAATCCGAGGAGATCTTGCCGTTGTTGTTGGCAGGTATGTTGTTTTTATTCGCATTTAGGACATTATAAAAGATATTGGATACTGAAATGTAAGATTTGCAGGAACATAATTCATGGAAGTGATGGACCGGAGACTGCAAAAGATGAGATCAGTCTGTGGTTTAAGCCACAAGAACTTGTTTCTTACACCAATAACGCTGAGAAATGGATCTATGGCGACAACTAAACTCTCTCAGATTGTTCTTTTTTTTGTTTATTAGGCAAAGAATAAAAATTGAGAAACAGTTGTTACGGATTCACACATGTCCTGGGATTTTATTTTCCCAATGATGAACTCAGTAATGCTTTTCTTTAAGTGATTGTTGAATTATTCCCTTGATTTCAGATATGTTTCCTAGAATCGTAGGAGTGGGAGTTTACAAATAAAACCAAATTACCGTTACAATCGGTGATGNNTAGGAGTGGGAGTTTACAAATAAAACCAAATTACCGTTACAATCGGTGATGAAAGACAATTTCTAATGCATTTTGTTGTTTTCGGATAAGATCCATACCAATTTGAGAAAGACTTTCAAATGTGTAATTTGTGTCCAAAGCTGCTATTACGGGGAAAATATCAAATGCAGGTGTTGCCATGTAATTGATTCAAATGTGTGTTTAATACGTTTAAAAAGAAAAAAAAGAAAAAGTGTTTTGGTGCCAACGAGAGTTCGCCACGTATACATGGAGGAGAGCAAAACCTTTTGGTGAAGCTGAAATGAATGGCATCGCAATAATTTGCAGTTGGAGTCCGCCGACCATTCGATAAATCTGCTTTCAAGTTGACTCTCATTGACCTAAATCCGGTAATCTCTTCGGCTTTGTTTGATTGGTTCATAAATCAGTCCATTTCGGTTCAATCATTGGATTTCATCTCTTTGCTCTTCATTCTTAGTGTAGTAATGTTTCTTCAGATTCGGACAGTGTCCTAGAGTTTGATGTATTGTTGTGTATAATTTGTTCTTCGTCTCCGATGGTCTGATTTTGCAGATGGCGACTGAAAAACCTATTACCACAGAGACCGTTGCTCTCACCGAGAAGAAAATGGACATGTCTTTAGGTCTGTATATTTCCTTACTCATACAAAGATCAGATTCAGATGCTTCCTCTTTTGTAGCTCATTAATTATGCATTCATATTTTCTGTGGGCACAGATGCTATTATCAAGATGTCAAAGACCAATACCAGTGTGAATAAGGGCAAGAAACAAAGAGCGCCCGTAAGAAACTTTAGTTTCTCCAAGCTTACCTCTTTTACTATCTTTGTGCCAATTTGATTCTTTTATTGAGTATTCACATGTGATTGTTGTTTTGAGGCAGAATAAAAAGGATAGTCCAAACGCTACTGCAAAAAATAGTAACATAAAAACACAGCGTTATATGGCCTCACGGTCTGATGTTAGACAGGTTAGTATTGTTGTGTTCCCCGTCAATTTGTTCTTGTTTGCCTAGTCATTCACATATATTTTTTTCCTTTTGTGTTGTTGTTGTTGTGACTTGTATCATAATTTTTCAGGGTGCTTTTGCTAAGAGAAGGACTAGTTTCCAAGGAACACAATTTCCTGTGACAACAACCATTGCTCACAAAGCTGCCTCTGGTACTCAGCTCCGTGGTAGGCCTTATAATGCCGGAAGGGTGACTAATACCAATCAGTCAAGGTCTAGTCTACTTGATAATTCTCTGATTTGTTTTTTGACATGCATGAGCTACTTCTATCTTCTGTTGTCTCCGCTGCGAGAAGCTTCTATGCTCCATATTCACTTCTTGGATGATGGATTGTCATTAGATCGATCACTGTATAATCATGGTTCAAGATAGTGATTCAAAATCATGTAGTTGAGTTTAAGGGCTATATTTGGAGGAGTAACTAAACAATCATGGGTTGGTAGAGTTTAGGTAAAGGAAGAAGTTCAAGCTTATTAAAATTTAGCAGAGGCTGTACTTTTCATTGGTTTTGGAGTTTGCTCAAGAATTTCTCTGTTTTTTGCTTGAAGTTGGTGTAATTGTATGATTTAGCAAGTTGGTGCAATATGATGGACATCGTACATGGTCTGTGACATTATCACGAGGAACTTGAAACGTCAGTTGCATTCATATCAGCCTTCGCAATGCTTAACTGTCTTCTTGCTGCGTCCTAAAGTATAGCTTGGGTGTTCTGGTCTATATTGTGACATTGTAATGGTAGATGCATAGTTACTGTGACAGTATGGAAGACTCAAATGCCTGGAATCTGGATGCAGTATTACTTGTTACTTGGTACTGAATCACCTTTCAAGCTGTCTGCTCTTAATCGCTGATAAAGATGTTGCTTTGTCTGGACCAGAGGCACTCTTGACGAATTCACAATTAAATGCGGTTGTAAATTTTGGGAGTTGTCCTTTACCACTTAGCTATTGAGGAAACTGGAGATATTGCCTAAAGTTTTCATCCGTGCAGTACTGCATGACTACATGCTTTTTCTGCTGAGCTCTATGATCATGATGTATTGCTTTGTGTATTATAAACGCTCTTTCTTTGTTCGTTTATTACATTGCTTTCTTCTTAGATCCTCTTATGGTGGGTAATAAGTAAATTTGTTTTATCATGAAGTCGGTATCAGAAGGTTGATTTATTGCTGTGAGTTATCTTAGGCTTCTGATGTTCTTTTTAGGTGGATTGCTGCAAACCTTTTCTAGTTACTCAACCCTTTTCTTTTGTGCAGGTTCATTACTCCATCTGTTCAGAATAGATCTGCGCACAAAGGGTTTGTCGCTAAGGTAAATCTATCTGTTAGGTTGCATTGAACCCTTAGTGATGTGGTTTTATGACCCCAACCAATAAGGGAATAGCTTGTGTCTTTCTTGCTGAATCTGTAATCTGCCTTAGATGGTGCAGATTGTCTAAGGGGGAGTTTTTGAGATTGGTTTTGGTTAGTAAGAGCTTGGACATGGTAGTTTAAAAAGAAACAATGGTAATGGGATCAAATTTTGAGTGAAGCATTTAAAGACCTATCATGAGTACATAGACTGAGTTGTGCTTGAAAATTAATCTGATATGCGTATCTGGTGTTATATGAGCATTATGATTTGGACATTTATATTTTTGTGGCATATTCATAACCAAAGAGATTCTGAAAATGATTGATTGATGGGGTTGTTAAGAAGGATACTGATATTAATCTGTACATACAATGCAGCAGCAGCCGCGGCAGCACAGAGAGAAGATCAACCAGACGCAAGCAAACAGAGGAGGACAGAGACAGTGGCCTCAGACTCTGGACTCTCGGTTTGCAAACATGAAGGAAGAGAGAATGCGAATGAGAAGGTTTGCAGACAAGGGAAGCAAAGTAGGAAACGATAGCATTGGATTGCAGCAGCTTCCGATGGTGCCGTGGGCAAGAAGAGACGCAAGATTCCCCAACTGATTTATGATTTGTAGAACAAGGACGTTGTTGGGTGTGGTGAATATATTTGTAAGTGTAGAACATTTATTTGCGTATCTCTTTCTTGAATTAGCAGAAGGAAAAGGAAATCTTGGATCTTGACAGTGTTTCACATTCTTGGTGAGGTTTCCTTAGTGAAATTGACCATTCTCCCTTACAGCTGTGGAGGAAAATTTTAGAAAGATTTTATTCAGTCAAAGGGCTTGCAGAATAAGGGAACCACTTTGAGATCATTATTATAATCTCAAATGGAAGGGGTGTTAAAAGCAAGAGCAACTAGGGACTTTGTCATTGACTAAAGACTCTCCTCTTTGTAGGATTCGTAGGATGATCAATCCAAAAAGTAAAAAGAAAAAGTTCTGGTTTTGAGGACAAAATATTTTAAAGAAGAAGAGAATGATGTAGTCTCAAAATAACGTTTTTTTTTTTTAATACTGATTATTAGATTATCAACTAATTTATTATTTTTGTATGCATGACTTCTGGACCTCCACAAGTCTGTATATTCTTTAATCTATATAAACTGTATTTTTTGGGGTTCGAACCCCAAATTTGGGGTTTGTTCTTTGTTCATATTTATTCAAAAAAAAATGTGGTATTGGATGGTGGTTGATGCATGGTGGATGATCAAACTGGATGGTGAATGAGCTTCGAAGTGGATGGTGGATGATGGAAAATTGCCAAAATGGATGGTGGATGAACAGACTGGATGGTGGATGATGTAAGATTACCAAAATGGATATGGTGGATGGTAGATGAGTATCAAGGTGGATATTGGATGGTGGATGGTAGATGATGGAAGATTACCAAAATGAATGGTGGATGGTGGATAACAATGAAATTGATGGTGGATGATGGATGATGATCAAAATGAGAGATATGAAACAAGAAGAATCCTAGATAGAAGATTTGAAGGGGAGGGGGGGAATAGAAGTACGCTTTCTATCGTGTGTATTGTCAGAGTTTATTTTTACTCATTGGTTTGATTTA
>OVAP01001913.1:10681-21542 GCA_900406295.1 Aurinia saxatilis | reverse complement strand
AAGGTTCGAGAATAGAATCATCGGTGTATCTAAGGAGAAAGGAAACTAACTTGAAGATTGCTGGAAGAAGGAAAGCAAATCTTCAGGAAATGGAAAGTGNCTTCCCTTACTTTGTTCCTTGTCTTTCTATTTACTTTCTGAGCGGTTCGTACTAGGAGAGTCGACGATCCCTTAAAAGATCCGTTAGACAAGTTTTTGGTTATGTGTGAATTCCTGCCCACACAAATTTCATATAATTAACCCAAATAAAAAATATTATAAACACTTGGAAGAGGAGACCTCCCATAGTGGAATCAATCTACTTTCCATAGTAAAACATCAATACTACTCCGGCTAAATAAAATCGAATGGGTGAGTTCATAACGAAAATATCAAACAGCTAAACGCCACCGTAGAACCTTGAGGAGATATGACCTCGAACAAGTCTTGTTGTGGAGACAGGAAGCAAAACATTAACCAACCCGGAGGGAGCCAACATATCGAAATGAGCTCGTAGCGAACGAAATCGGGAAGAACAGATCAAACACAAAGTGAAAGAGCAGGGATTTGGAGTAAACCAATATACTTTACCAAGAGTAGCCACGCGGATCAGTTAAGGGACCCCCATATCAAGAGAATCCAAGTAAGGGATGGTGATGTGAGGGAAACAAAGCTGAGGAAACAAACCTGAGTCCATAGCGGTCCAAGACCAACCGTTGCTCACAACAAACCGGGAATTAACAAGGCTAAAAACCTTGGTCAAGATAAATTTCTTGACTACATATATATCAATGTAGTATAGCTAAGGGTCGAATCTACAAATCCCAAAGTTTACACTATAGTCTAATAAATTATTTTACTTAGCTAAGATAATCAAAAGAGGCGGTTTGTTTGCTAATTTTCTACGGGTTTAAATGCAATAGTAAAAAAGACGTCAAACCTAGGAAAGTCATATGAATTGAAGACGAATACTAGATGATAATTGTGGGGGTCAAATATCCCCACAATCGTTCCAGAACTAATAATCGAACAAAATGAATAATTGTCTACAAATCTAGGCCGAGGTCATATCTTGAAACATGACCTCGGCCACGCACATTTACTAACGAAATGCCGAGGAAGTCTACTTAATCACTCACTCGGCATTGCCTTTATAAGCTAAACATGCCGAGCACATTACCAAATCACGAGCTCGGCATAGGGCGTTACGTTCATAAGACCTAGGACATTATTTGAACCATGTCCTCGGTCAATCTTGAACCACAACCTTTATCTTTGGATATGCCGAGGACAATAGCAGAATCATGTGCTCGGCATAGTACAATACACATCTAGCCGAGGGCCTGATCAATATCGTGTCCTCGGCAAAACCTAATCCCTTACGGAGTGCCGAGGAGATAACCGGATCCTTTCCTCGGCCCACTCTTGTTAATCCCCGAAGGCCGAGTTTATCAGCACGCAACGATGGGCCGAACAGCCCACCATTTTCCAAAAGTCATGAGGCCCTAAGCTCAGAGGAATGGGCCGACCTGAAGGGAAAAGGCAAGAAGGATCGGGAAGATACAAGAGGATCTAGGAGTTTGACTTATTTCTAAGTCAGCATAATCATGTTTATATACTCCAGTAGGTTAAACTTGTATGATATATCTCTTTCTGACTTAAGAACCCCAAAAGCTTAACGCTAGGAAAGACTTTACTACTTACATCAATAAAGTAATCCTTTGCTAGAACCTTCGTGTTTGTGCTAAGCTCTTTGGTTCGAGTTCCTTCCCAAGAAACCTCGAACAAATAGTCATTGTGTGATTTAACCCACACACAATTTAGCGCCAACTGTGGGGAACAAAATACTTTCCCACAAGCTGAAACCCTAGCAAAAGATAATGTCAGATGAGCAACAGATTCCAGACGGAAGTCGTCAGCCTGAAACAGCCACGCCGTTCACCATCACGCGCACGATCACAGACGAACAGGGAGTCACACGTACCGAGGTCAATCCAGAAGCTGTCTCTGCTACACTAGCCGACCTCGCTCAGAGGGCCTCTCAGCAAGAGACGACAAACCTCGACATCCTTAACCCGCTAAACACAATCTCCACCCAGCTGGCTGCTACACGCAAACCTTCGAGAAGAGTCCCAACCAACGCTCCGAGCTCTCTCAATTTCTATGACAGATTCCAAACACCTTCTAACACTTTCAGGATCCCGAATCCCACTCGTCTTCCTCTTCCTCCACCAATACGAGGAGCTTCGACGCCTAGAAGGACGGTTCTAACCGCGAAACAGTAAAGAACGCAGACGACGAGGCTATGAAGGAATCCGAGGATGACGTAATCCTTGGTCCTAATGGAGAGCAAGGCCCTGATCCCAAATCCGATGTCAACAGAGTGGTAGTCTCCGACGACGATCCGAATTCTTATGAAGAAGCCGAGCATCGAGATCTTCGTGCCGAGCTCAAGGAGATGAGAGCCATGATCGCAAGAACCAACGACGGTTTTAAAGCTGTTCAAAACCAGGTTCACCGAGCAAATTCCTCGGCTCCAGCGATCGCTCGGATGCTAGAGGAGGTGAGACGAACACCCTTCACTCCAGCCACCACGGCGGTAAACAACCCTGATCCAGGGAAGATGAAGATTCCGATCTTTAAGGGGTTCACTGACCCTAAATCTCACCTCGCAGCGTTCCATGTCGCAATGAATAGGGCAAAATTCCCACCAGGGCAAATAGATGCCGGCCTTTGTCTTCTCTTCGCCAAATACCTGAACGGAGCAGCACTCTGGTGGTTCATCAAACTGGACCCCTACTCGGTGGATAACTTCGACACCCTCTAGAGCAAGTTCCTAGCGCAGTATGTGATACTGGCGGGAACCGAGCCGACTGGAAAGATCTATGGAACATCCGACAAGAGCAGAACGAGTCTCTCCGTGACTTTATAGTCAGATTCAAATCCACTCTAACGCAGTTTTTGCTCCTTAGAGTTTAGTTTTTACTGTTTAGTTTTTAGTTTTGACTCGTTAGGGTTTAATTTTGACTCCTTCGGGCTTAGTGTCTAGTTTTTACTCCTTAGTGTTTAGTTTTGACTCCTTAGTAGGGTTTAATTTTGAATCGTTAGGGTTTATATTTTGATCATTAGGGTTTAGTGTTTGCCCCTTGGGGTTTAGAATTTCATCATTAGGGCCTAGTTTTGCTCCTTAGGGTTTATGTTGGATTGCTAGGGTTTATATTTTGATCATTAGGGTTTATATTTTTCATCATTATGGTTTAGTTTTTGCTCCTTAGGGTGTATAGTTTGATCATTAGGGTTTAGTTTTTGCTCCTCAAGGTTTAGTTTTGCTCCTTAAAGTGTAAATTTACCACCTATAGGTTACTTCATTAAGGTTTAGTGATTTGACTTTACCACATTTGAGTTACTTCATTTTATAGTTTTACGTAGTCATTCATATTAGATAGCAACATTGTCTACAATATACTATGTTTTGTAGAGATGTCTTTTTGTGTTTCCTCGAGCCCAATCTTCTTCAGATGCCATTCACTCACTATCTCATCCACCACAAATTAATTGTGTGTAGGAAATGTCATTATGCACAAAAATATTAATATCTTAAAGCTACAACGATTGGGGGGGGAGGGAAATGATAAAAACTCAAAACTCACATAAATTTTATGGTCATGTCATTAGAATTCACCGGCTACGTAGGGGAGTAAGTTCTGCAGACGCTAAACGTAGATCACCTCAGCTCATGCATGCTAGCTTCTTTCTCTGACATACCAAACCTCACGCGCCTCCATATGTACAACGAAAATGGTGTTTTAGTCATTATATCATCTGACTATGTAGGCCATTATTATATCTCTAATTGTCAGTATCTTGTTGCTACTTTTCTAATAAAAATAACAAATATTGTTATCTCACAAAGTTACCCTTTAATAAACGGGCACGACCCTCTTCTTAGGTGTCCACTACTTCATTTTCTCTTATACTACATGATGATCCGCGTTTCGGGCGAAAATTTAAATTATTGTAGTCTATGTTATCGTTTAGTGAAATTTAGTATGCAATAGAAAAATAAAATTTAAAAATTTGTAGGAGTAATTTTTTGCAGTTTATTATGTACTCGCTAACATAATATTATCTTATAATGTATGATATAAAGTAAACATTATATTTACAAAAAAATATATATATATACTGATGAATTTGTAAAAAAATTTTATATTTATGTCGATATATAAAAATAAAATATACATTCTCATATCAAATTTCAGATACTTACAACTCTAATATTTTTCTAAATAGTTAAATTTAGATTCAATTAAACCAAACTGATTATCATAGTTAAACAATCCACTTGAATTTGTAGTTATTTAAACTTTCATCCATTCTCTAAAAAACCAGCTTGAATGTGTGTATTGTTTTGAGATACCATTATTGGTCTCTCGTCATATTCTTATATATCCATACAATACTCAAATTTATTATCTGAATTTCTTAAAATTCTCAAAATTGTAAACATCACTTTGTTTCACTGACATATACAAATGTGGTTTTCTAAACATCCAAATCTATTGTTTCGTTTTCCCCCATAAACCACTTAAAATTCCGAAGGTTCATCAGAAACAATGACTAATCCGTAAAAAAAACATATCTAACTATAATGATATTTGAAAAATGAAATGAGAAATGTTTTTAAAGTTAATCATTATTTATGATGCATTGAATTATATGTCATACAATATATATTTTATTTATGAAAAAAGAAAGCTATGAATACAAATCTTACAACATTAAACAAATTATTGTCTTTACATATTCTATGTTAACCTACTATAGTAATAACTAATAAGTATTATAAGAATTAAAGTGTTGTAAATATTTAACAAAATCAAATAAATCATTTACAATTAACTATATCTGATGTGTCATAATTTTGAAAATATGAGTAGATGAGGTGATACTAAAAAAAATATTATATAGATTTCTTTTTTCTTAGTTAAGTCGTACTTCCATTTTCATATCTCATCAAGTTAACATATCGTGTATATATAAACTTGTGTATTGAGTCATTTTGTTATAATAATAATATACAAGCTCTCCTATTAAAAGTTGTCTAAAACTGTCTTTACAATTTTCTTGTATCCTCTCCATTAGCCGAAGAACTTTCTTCCCTTTCCCTCTTATCTGCACAGCGTTACAATATGGGAAGTGTTCCGTTACTCTCCGAATCCATTTCTCAAGAAAATAGACGAAAACTGATCCTGCAGAGATTCTTCTTATTCGGCTTAGTCTGTCTTGGTGTCCTCTTGGTCCTCGCTGTTATCGCCGGCTGGATATTTCTATGTATTTACGTTGTGAAATTAGATGCAAAAGCTCGTAAAGAAAAAGAACTATATGTCCCGGATATTACAATACAATCTATGGATTTCACGGTGCTTAATGTTACCGATGAAACTCATCTTAGTGCAAATTGGAATTTATTAATCAGGCTTCCTTGGAATCTTCCTGGATATTATATGTGTCTCAATGGAGATTTTCAGGTTCTCATACTTTACAAAGGTGCTACAATCGCTACTTCATCCATAAAGAGGTAAACACACTTTTATTTTTCTTTTCTTTTTGTTATTATGTAAAATCGATTTAACCTTTTTGTTCAATAAAACTAATTGAGACTCCTCTTGATCATGGTATATCAGTTACAATCTGATACCAAGATGGTCTCAACAACTTAAAGTATCAATGATTACTTCCGATGGAGATATGGACCGTGCGACTGTGAAAGACATCATGGAGGTTGTCAAGGACAAAGGTGAAATACGATTCGGATCGCAACTGATTCTTCCAGATTGTAGAATTTGGACGAGTGGAGTGATGAAGTATGCGTGTGATGAAGCCACCTTACAGTTCGGCTCTCAGAGGAATGCAACTTTGTTTGGAAACTATCCTAATTGCGTTTATATTCGCTAAATACTTTTCATTAGCAGTTATTGCCTTGCATAATTTATTAAATTCATTTTAGAGAAATAAATTATATGAATTTTTTTTCTTTGTTGTTTATTTATAGAATAGAATATATTATTGATATTTTCGGAATCAGTTGTCGTAATGCAATTATAGCTCCAACTCAAGCGGGATCACACCCTTCGACAGTCTTCCCAGCTGCTAATAGCACTAGCAACTGTTTGTACCAATTTTGCAAGTTTAGCAACTGTTTGTACCGAACTTAATTCTCCTAGGATCAATCTTTTTGGCAAAGAGTATTTGTTTCCTCTATATTGTAATTTCATGATTTTATCAATCTAAGTTATTTGTTGAACCCAAAAAAAAAAAAAAAATTAATAGTCACACTCTTCTATGATAAGATGATAATCCCTAACAATAAACGAAATTTATTAAAGATACATTCTAGTTTATCGCATCCAAATTCAACAATATAATTCATGGTAAGCATTCATGTTTAAAAGAATTGTAAAAACGAGAACAAATAAACCAATTACGATACTTTAAAAGTTCTCCTAATAAATTGACCCCCAAAAAAGAAAAAGAAAAAAACTCCTAATAAAACCATATAAGATGTGAACATCATATAATCTTATTATAACAGAAGTAAAATCATTACTCGAGGAAGAGGAAGATAAAGATGATTTTTCTAGTAGCCGATGCTGGTAATTATTGTTCGAGTCTAATTAACACTCAATGCTGATGATTACACGATGCCAAGAACAACTTTCCCGTTTTGGAATTTGATAAAAGTTACGGTTAGAGATTGGACCGATGGTGAAGCTATGGAACATATTTTAATGGGAATTATCAGTGAAATTATTTTGTCATAATTAAGAGAAGGTGTTAACTAAATCGTGCCATGGATTTTGGCCTTATCATTCTTACTACTAGGTTGGACCGGATGTCATTACCTGTGGAGGCACCATTTGTTACTATTGGACAAATTTTTCCATTGGTTTTCTTTCCGTTTTTTGCCATAACTTCCATTCTAAGACCGGTTGAAAGAAGAATTATTAATTCTTACACGGATGAGACAGATCACACCTAATCAGTGAAAAATTCTGACACCAATCATTTACATAGTAAAATAAAACACTCATTGAATATATGGGATGAGTTGAATTTAAGTTTTTTTAAAACTGATATAATTAAGATATCAAAATTAAGTTTGTTTGATTATTGTTTTTAAAAATCATGTGTTTCTGTTTCATTTGAATATCAAAAGATAAAAAACGCATAACAGGTTTATTAAAAGAAATACACACGTAAGAGAAGAAATCTTGACCAGTCTTGATTTGATTAACGTTGATTCGTCTCTGTAGACTAGTCGCATTTCCCTTTTCCTTATCTCATCATGTTAGCATAGCGTGTATGCTGAGTTTCTGACCAGAAAAAAAAAAAAGCGCGTGACGTCCTTGTGTATATATTGAGTCAATGCATTGGTCTCCTTTTACAAGTTGTTCTCTTAAACTCTCTTTACAATTTTTTTTGTATTCTCAGATTACTCGAAAAGCTTTCTTCCCTCTGATCTGCACCGCATTACAATATGAGAAGCGAACCTTTTCTCCCCGGATCCACTTTTGAAGATGATATGCGTAAAGCACGAATACGGAAGCAGCAGTACGTCATATTGTTCATTGGGTTCTGTCTTTGCGTCCTCATGCTTGTCGGCGGTGTATTCTTTGTTAATTACTTGAACAAAGTAGAACAAGAAGCAGAACTGTCTGTCCCGGATATTACAATACAATCTATGGATTTCACGGTGCTTAATGTTACTGATCAAACTCATCTTAATGTAAAATGGGATTTATTGATCAGGATTCCTCCACAACTTCCTGGTTACTATATGTGTCTCAAAGGAAATTTCCAGGTTCTCATACTTTACAAAGGTGCTACAATCGCTATTTCATCCATGGAGAGGTAACACTATTTTCTTAATTCCATTATTCTTTTTTTTTTTAAATTGTTATTAGTTTAAAATCGATCGATTAAACCTTTTTGTTCAAGAAACTAAATGAGATTTCTTGATCATGATCTATCAGTTACACTCTGATACCGGAATGGGTTCACCAGCTTAGTGTTTCGACGATTGCTTCCGAGGGAGATATGGACCCTTCGACTGTGAAAGACATTGTGGAGATTGTCAAGAACAAAGGTGATATACGGTTCGGGTCGCGATTGGTTCTTCCAGATTGTAGATATGGGACAAGCGGAAAGATGACGTATGGGTGTGATGAAGCCACGTTACATTTCGGCTCTAAGAATAATGCAACTTTGTTTGAAAACTATCCTAATTGTGTTTATATGCTCTCTAAGTAGCTTTTTCATTAATAGTTAAAATCCTTTTTTCTTTTTGACTATATAATAAGCATTTTTAAAGATAAATTTTATACTCCTACGTCATTGGTATATAATTGTTTTAATAGATTTGTCAAAAGTTTTATTTGAAAATCTACTTGATAGCAAAGGCTCTTAGTCTATTATTTAAGGGTTAAAGGATTTTACACTAAGTCTGGAATTCGAGTCCTAAAGAATACAATTTTTACAAATTAAAAAATGTACAGGCTTATCGAATGTCTAAAATATTGCAGACAGAACCGTTTGTTGTGGTCTCGTTTCGTGTGTGTCAAAAAGTTGTCAATCGTAGATGTAGTCCAGATAGGACCGTTTCTTGTAGATCCGAGTGTTGTATGAAGAGTTGCACCGTAGAATAATTATTCGTTAGGTGTTCATTTAATTGATTTAAAAATAATATGTAATAGCAAAAAAATAAAAATAAAAACAATTTATAAGTCTTCTGCTTTTGGTTTTAACTTTTAGGAAAAACTGTCTATTCCTACACGAAGTATATAAGCATGTGCTTATATACTCACAAACTATTTGTAATTGCCTAAATCTACATCAAGTTAGGTAAAACGTCACACACCAACACGAAATATTGTTAAATCAGTTTAATTCACCAAATGAGTAACAGACGTTAGTTTGTCTGTCAAATATGCTGAGTCAGTGCCAAATCATCCTCCAATACATATATTTTATTGGGCTAGACGTAATATAAGTGGGCTTCGGCCCATATTGAATAACTAAACCAAAATTTTAAACCAAAAACTTAATCTACATTTAAACAATATAAACCAAAATATATCCCGCCTAAAACCAACCCTAATCCTGCCTAAACCGAGACCCGGTCCGAGAAACCGACCCACAAATTTAAAGTAACCTTATCTCTTACTCTCTAACTCACTCTCTCACGATAGAAAAAAAATTCCCCATATCAAACCCAAAACCCTAACTCAAATTCATCTCAATTCTTGTGTTTATCCTTCGATTTGGAGCAAAACTCAGGTCAAACTGATAGGATAATGGAGTAAGTACATCGAATCTTTCTTCTGTATCCTAGGTTTTCAAATGGAGAATTTCTGGGTTTTAAATGGAGAATTTTATAGGTTTTCAAATGGAGAATTTATGGGTTTGGTTTAAAGATTTTGTTTGATTTTTGGGTTTCAAAAATTTTTGGGTTCAAAATTTATTTGGTTTGAAAACATTTATGGTTTTTTTTTTAAACGTTTAGAATTTGGAAACACCATAATTCATGGGTTATTGCTTTTGTCTTGCTGTTCTGAAATAGTGAATTTTTGTATTGAATATAGTGACGTTTATGTCTTCATACGAGCTCATCTTGGTTTTTGCTTGTCTTGATGTTCTGTCCAAACAAAATAATTAAATATGGTGACGTTTGTGTCTTCATAAGAGCTCGTCACCATGTTTCTTAAGTCATGGTCTTTGCTTGTGCCACCTTCTTTTTCTGGCTACTTCTCTACTTTCTGGGTTTTGTTTAACAATTTTGTTTGATATTTGTTGTTATAATTTCTGGGTTTGAAATTTATCTTGGTTCAAAACATTTCGGGATTCTTGTTTGATTCTTGGGTTCACAAAATTTTATGGCTTCTTGTTTGATTGCAAAGCTTTCTGGGTTTCAAAAAAAATCTTTGATTCCTGTTTAATTCTTGGGTTTGGAAATGAAGATTTACTGGGTTTTTGAAAAAAAATATGGGTTCGGAAATGGAGACTTTGGCTTGATATACATGATTGCAAAACTTTCTGGTTTTCTAAAAAATTGGGATTCTCTTTTGATTTCTTTAATGATGCTTTATTATGAGTCTAACTGGTTTTATGTCTTGTCTCTTATGTAGGGTTGAGGATGATCCATTCATTCATGGAGATATTGATGAATCAGATGAATCAGATAAATCAGAGGAGAGTTCTGAGGATGAAGAAGACATGGAGCGTCCTGCAGCTGAAGTAGAGAAGACTAACACTTACCTTCGTTGTGTGTGCAATCCTACGAATTTCAGCTGAGATTTACAGTGAAATTAGGGTTCATAAGATTTGGTGGCAGGAAATGACAGTAAGAGGAAACGACATTGAGTCTAGGGGAAGACTGGTTTACGATGTGGTTTAATTGATTTATGTTACCGGTTATATTGGTTTAATGTAGGTTAAGTTTTTGGTTTAAAAATTTGGTTTAGTTATTCAATATGGACCTGAAGCCCACTTATATTAGGTCTAGCCCAATAAAATATATGTCGTGGAGGATGACTTGGCACTAACTCAGCATATTTGACAGACAAACTAACGTCTGTTACTCATTTGATGAATTAAACTGATTTAATAATATTTCGTGTTGGTGTGTGACGTTTCACCTAACTTGATGTAGATTTAGGCAATTACAAATAGTTTGTGAGTATATAAGCATAGGCTTATACACTTCGTGTAGGAATAGGCAGTTGTCTCTAACTTTTAAACACAAACCATAAACCATTTTCTTAAGAATAATTATTCATGAAATCAAAAACGTTGGCAATAAAATACCGTAGGGAGAAACCCC
>OVAP01001913.1:0-10675 GCA_900406295.1 Aurinia saxatilis | reverse complement strand
AACCCCCCCCCCCCCCCCGAGAAGTTCTCTCACAACTCCAACAATTAATTGGACAACACAAAGTCTGACAACAACGTTTAGACCACCTCCATTAAGTGAATTGCTTAGTTTATTATAAATTTAAAAAATTAATATAGTAATAGGTGGATTGTTTACAAAACTAAGAAAACCACGAAGGGATTGTTTAATTAAGCAATATTGGGTGAGTTTCTTAGCTTCGTGAGCAACCCACCTATTATTATATTAATTTTCTTTAATTTATAATAAATTAAACAATTCACTTAGCAACCCTCAATCGTCATGGCCACATTTGTCAGTGTCATTATAAGTTATCCTTTTTTAATTCATTGCACCAATCTACTGACATATCGTAATTGATGTAACCAAATATGTCAAATAATAATATTTAAAAATGATTCAAAAGTTTCTCATTTATTAAAGTGGAGGATCGTTCAGGAGAAGTAGCTCGAGCTCTTTGTAAGCTCAAAGTTTACAGATATATGGGAATCGAGTTGGTAGCGCGATGCTCACTCAGATCGCTTGAATTCTCTCAGTATTCGATCCTCCTCAGAAACATTGTCTCCATTCTATTTATAGGGGAGAAAGTTTGGTGTCGCTATCGTACATGTCGTTATGGTGGACTTTTTCACTTCGGTACTTGTGACTAAGTGAAGGATCGATGTCAAAAACTTCTTACAGATTGGCGAGATGAATTTAGTAGTCACCTCCTCCAGACTTGTAGTCTGATGAGGGTCACTGTCGTTCTGCCCTTCTCGGGACTTGTGGCCGATGAATTGTCGTTGCAGAGGTCTCCCAGCCGAGGTCGAGTCAGCTTTTTTCGGGCCCAATTGGCGTACTCGGCCGTTCTGTAAGGCTTGCAGAATTCTGGTTTTACAGAAAGAGTCTTTTATCTAAATGCCTTTTGTGGATGGGTCCCTTTTCTGGGTTAATGGACCGTGTGTGGGGCCCCGGTACCAATAGTCGTTTCGTTAAAATTCATTCCGCCGTGTAATATCTATGTAAACATCATATTGCTTTTTCAAATAATTTAATTATGTTTGAATTTATCCTATATATATACATTGTCAAGAACAGAGGTGAGATACATTTTGGATCGCGATTGATTCTTCCAGATTGTAGAAATGGGACTAACGGAAAGATGAAGTATGCGTGTGATGAAGCTAATATACGCTATATACGCTATACACGGAAAGATGAAGTATGTGTGTCTATATAGCGTATATAGAGACGCATACTTCATGGGATCTATTAATGTCTCTATATAATAGCGGAAAGATGAAGTATGCGTCTCTATATACGTTAAGTACTTTTCTTTCCATTAATAGTTAATTTATTTTTTCTTTTTTGTTTATATAATAAGCATTTTTAGTTATAAATTTTATACTCATGTGTCATTAGATTTAGAATCGTTTTAATAAATTACGAAAAAATATTTGAAAATCTACTTTAATATCGATCCATTCAAGCCATGCAGATCGATCTATCTATTAATGCATGGATGGATCGATCCAAACTCAATCTTGCCTTTTTATTTTGTTCTTATTCGTTTGCTTTCGTTTTAAGATCCTTACGTTTTATACTTCATCCACACATGTTTTTAATCTAAAAGCATAAAAATACCAAGAAAAACATAAATATCATGGTTAAAAACCAACAAAACCATGATACATCAGATGCACCGATTATCTTAGACCACTTGGATGCGGCGACTACATGCCCACTTGGATGCGCCTATACTACAAAGCCTATATGGAAATAGTTAAGGCAAACGCATTTCTAAATATAAAAGAATTAGATTAAGAGAGATCGTCTCCCACATAAATAGCAACAACACACAACCACAAAAAGGGGAATTAAAAACTACAAAAAGCACAAACAAAATCGTAGTCATAAATATAAAATGGCAAACATGAATGGTTACAACAATTTTAATCAATCAACATATCATATACTAAATAAGTGGTAGGCAGAACATTTTTCTTTCTTAGGGAATTAAACGAGTGGTTTCATCGTCGGTTTGGTACAAATCTTCGGTTTTCCTAACAGCTGCATGGGCCAACACAGCTACTACACCAGCCACAACGGCCACCGCGATATTGAGCTTTGCATCAGTCAAGAAAAGGATCGAGAGAGTAACAACGGACATTACAATAAGTACAACACGATGGTCGATCTCACGGTCGAATACAGTGAGTGGTTCATCACGGAGGAAGTAGAGGAAGAGCCACGCACCGATCAGGACGAGTAGTATCAGGAGCGAGAAGGGGTTCCAAATAAGACTGAGGAAGACGGAGAAGAGGACGATTATGGTGTAATTGGTTTGAAAATAGATGGTGTTGGCTCTTATTCTTGTGATCACGGTGGCGATTTTACGAGGGAAGTTGAAGGAACGGAGGTCGAGCATTTGTTTCCATGGGCGCCGCGTGGCAAGGCCTGGTCTTACGTAGTTGTGGTCGTTGGCGTGTGTGATGTACTCGAGTTTTGGAGCTAGGTCGTTACCGGGCGTGGGATTTGTGCCGTAAACGGTCATGCTAATTATGTATATGGGGGAGAGATTTTTTTTTGCTGCTAGCTATAGTGTGATGCATGTGTTGTGAAGTGTGTGAAGAGAAAACATGTACAATTGAGAGGCTATATAATGTTTTAAAAAATATTAGGTAATAAAAAGATGGATAGCTAAATAGTTAGTAGTTACAAAACGACGAGGCGAAATGTTCCATGAGGACAAGAACAGGCCACGTTGAAAGTGTCTCGGATTATAAAGTGAAAAGAGTCACAGCCAATGAAGAGGCACTGCATGGGGACTGTAATAAGAAGAGAACGAGGAGAAAAGTGCAAAAGTCATGAAACGCCAGACCAGAAGGAGCTGAGACTTGCCGAGTTTGTTTGGCTTGCATTATTGAGGCAATTAACAATTTGAACATGGCTCGTTTTAGCCCACCGCTCCATGACAATTTTGATGGATTTTTTTTTCTTTTATCCTAACGCATTTTATTTATTGAGTGATTATATAATATATAGCCCTATCATCAAAGCCAATATGAAAGAGAAAGAAGTGTCGACGAAAGAGAAAATTTGCCTCCTTGTATTTTTTCAGTTAGTTGGGATTATGATGTACAGTATATGTCTGCACGTATCTGATTGATGCCTTTGTTTGCGACTTTGGTAAATTTTAATGTTATCTTTGATTGTGAGAAAAATGTATAGGTTCAAAACAATAGTGCTACATTTCTCTAGTTAAGAAGTTTTCTTCTGCCATTTTAATGTAGTTAATTATATATGACGTCTCAAAACAAAACGTTTAGCATTATTGTTATAAACAATTAATATGTAAACACACCTTTGACCATACAACAATAACACAAGCATAAATACATCAAAGTGTTGATGAACAAGGCTTCTTTGCACAAACTACCTTGCACTAGGGACCACCTCAGTATCAAAGCTCATGCTCATGACCTTAAGAGAACTATGGTAATCCATGTCTTGCTTCTCACTTATCACTGAATTTTCAGTAGTAAGGCACTCTTTTAGATCGATAACAACTTGGGACATGCTTGGTCGTTTTTCTGAAGATGGATTGGCGCATGACATTGCCAATTCAAGAGCTCTCCAAACAGAACGAGGGTTGTAATGGCCATGAAGGTTGGGATCCACGATCCTCGTAATATCTCCTCTGTTTAGCACAAATGCTACCCATTCTGCTATGTGCGGCTTCTCGCGGGATTGATCTATCACATGTTGGTTTGTGATCACCTCCAATAATACAATTCCAAAACTGTAGACATCGCTCATTTCGGACAACCGACTTGTTCTGTAATATCTGGTAGGTTAAGAGTATAAAAGAATGATTTATTCGTATGCATTATCAAACCCAAAACAAAATAATTTAGACATACATTTCATCATTTTATGACATGGTGTAGCTTACATCCAAGATCAATCAACATAGATTATCACATGATGACATTCCCGGTTATGAAAAAAAAATATTTGGGGAACAATACTTACTCAGGATCTAGGTATCCGGGAGTACCAGCAACAACGGTAAAATTATGAGATTCATCTCCGGTTTGAAAAGACCTGGAAAGCCCAAAATCCGCAATTTTGGCTGTGAACTGCTCATTTATTAATATATTTGTACTTTTGACATCCCTATGCACCATCGATGGTCGACATCCAATATGTAAGTATTCCAATCCTGCAAATAATAAAATTGTCCATTCTATTTAAATTATCTACTTTTTATATTGTAATAATTAACTAGGACACCAAATCATAGGAAAACGGTATTTTATTTTATTAAATACTATATATAAACTATTAAAGAAGATGATAAGTGGAAAAGCGAAGAATGAAATATGATGTGATACATAGGTATCCAATAAAAAGAAAAAGTTATAATTGTTACAGTTGGAATTGAAAAAGATTAAAAGATGGAAGACATACCCTTCTAATACACTTCAAATATATTTTTAGATTTTTTAAATTGGTTAGCACTAAATTTTTGTCAATACTTTAGAAAGATTGCTTCATTATTAAAAAAAACTACAAGTTTTTTGTTTTCTTCTTTCTTATTTTTATGTTATAGAGAACCCAAAAAACTAGATGTCTAAATATTAAAATCTACTGCCAAAATCATACATCATAAATATACCACAACAAAATAAATCTACAGTCTGATTTCTACAGCAAAAAATCTGGAACTCCAAACGTAACCAATTGAGGTCAAAAGATATAAGATCCTAACGGTTGCATATAAAAAAATAATAATGAAAAGATACAAAAGAGTTATGATTAAAAAAAATGTGCAAGTCTGGAAATTTTTATAGGATTGTTGTTATTAAAGGAAAATAAAGAAAACTAAGAGTGATCAGAAATGTAACCTCAAAAATATTCTTTTGGTTTGATGGAAACGGGTAAATATAGAATATGTAACGATCACAGCAAATATATTAGAATATACAAATGAAATGATTAATTTATATGGTTACGAGATGACCATGACTTGTAGTTTAGTGATTTGTATTAAAGCTGTCATTGTGTCACCGTCTAGGTTCAAACCAGGTTAGTGCAATATTGTTGTTGACAAAAAAAAAAAAAAAATATATATATATATATGGTTATGAGATAGTTCAAACCTAGTGACAACTAATTGTAGTCGAGTACTCCAACTCAATACAGAGCCATCGTGTTTTCCTGTATATGATCATCAAAATCGGCGTTGACAAACTAAGAAAAATTAAAAGAAATTAAATGCTATTGTTAAAAATAAGTTTGACCTGACAAACAATGTTTTAAGTCTCCGTTGGACATGTATTCGTAAATGAGAGCCAAGTGATCTCGCTCATCGCAGTACCCAACAACCCTCAGAAGAAGTTCAACCTACAAATCAAGAACGATCAAGGACCCTGGTTGTTTTTAACATAATGCTATAAACATGTAAAGAATATATTTTTTATTCGATTTCGTAAGGAAATGATTTATACCTCTGCCTTGAATTCTTTATAGCCTTGAGTCGATGAATGTGAAAGTAATTTGACAGCTACTTGCTCTGAACCATTGAGATAACCATGATAGACGACGCCGAACCCTCCTTCACCTAGAGCTCTTTGGAAGTTGTTTGTCATTTCCATAACCTCGGAATAAGTAAACCTTTTCTTTTTTGTCTCGATCAATGATTCTGATGTACTAGAGGTAGCATTCCCTTGTGGAAGAATTGACGTTGAGGGAAGAGATACGTCAGGCAAAATTCAGTACAAGAGCTAAATTAGTTTATTTTTAGAACGAAGAATGTTGTCCTATACCTTTCACATTAGATGACTTTTTCCTTGTAAACACAAAAATGAGAACCAATACCACCGCAATTACTACAAGAGATGAAACAGCTAACGCAACAATCATCAGTGGAAATTTCTTTGTTTGTGTGCATGAACCAGATGAACAGTTGTTTTCATTTTTGTCAGCACTACAAAAAACAAAAAGATCATCCTTGAGGATATTGAAATGCAGAAGGCCATGCCTCTTTAATGAAATTTTGAGGGATATTGAATGAAAATTTTGAAAGAACTTCCCTCTTACATTAACTTAAGTCCTTTCTTTTCTCTATCGTAAGTGCCCGAGTTTCTTTGCATATAAATCTCCCTCCGTCGCAAAAAACTGGAGACGAGTTGCGTACAGTCTTGATCTGCAGATATACAAGGCTATAAGCCTTGTAAACAAGTTTTCTATTCCAAAAAATTTCATATTCTCTGCTCTTATTGGTTTGTAAGACTTGGATCTCAGAGAAGTGGAGATACACGTAAACTTTATCATTAGGGAACTCTAGTTCTCCCGTAAAAGCCAGTGGTGCACTAGCATTCGCAGGAGTGGCTGCTGTCATAAGTGCCTTTTGTGGAGCAGAAAATTCATTAGAGGTGTTCACTCTAAATGTAGTGGAAATCTGACTCCACTGCGCCTCAAAGTATGAACCCCATATACGATCATAGACATCATCCGGATATCTACACTTGGTACAGTTTTGAATTAGTAGCCATTAAAAATGGTAACAGAAATGTTCAAGCTAGTGGGCTAACACTCATAGTGCAAAGGAGACATATCTATAAGTAACTTACCGAGTGGTGCCATTTGAGTCGGTCATATAAAACCGCGTTACAGTCTTTAACCAACCAGATTGAGCGTTGTAAGTAGCATTTGCTAGAGGCCTTAACTCTAATGCTGATATAAATGGAATCGACGTCCCTGTCTTGACAAGACAGACTTCCAAAATGTTTGATTTTGGTATGTAAATGATTTCCTCCCACGTACCATTTACATACTTTCCCAGGTCCATTGTTACCCAGAAATTGGGGCCTATATACAAATCAAATTTAGGATTAATATTTAGACCATCATAATTCCCATATATTGCTCTAGCTCGGATCAAATAGTGGGTTCTCTGCTTCACCGTAAGATTGTAACAGTTGCGTATTCCATCAGGAAAGTATCTCAGCGTCGTTTGAGACTTTAGGTACTTTGCCTCTAAGCTTGCTTGAATTCTACCAATTTTTCCACTATCAGTGAAGTTTGAGTCTGTTACGTACTCTAGTCCAGTTCTCGGCTCGATATAAGGAGAAATATCATTTGGAGGTAACCCACAATCCACACTAATAAACCCTGTTAAGATATCAAAATCTTATGACCTAAAGCTAACATGATATATAATATAAAAAAGCAGTGTTTTATGTATATATGCAACAACTACTTCTCAGTTCTCACCACTTAAAAATATGATATTAATATGTATAATTTTATTTATAATATTTCATATAATATGTTAGAAAAGTATGAATATGTAGTCATACAAATTTTATTATTTATAAATCATGATATTTCATATGTTACGCTAAACTATTATAATTAATAATATAAATAATTTATCTATATGTTATGATATTTTTATGCTGTGAAATCATAAATATAAAATAATATAAATTTTATTATTTATAAATCATGATATTTCGGGTCTTATGTTAGCGTCCAACTCTTTATTGAATGGAAAATTTTCATCCACACGTATGTAATGTAAAGTTGATTTGTGAACTAATTAAGACCTTTTATGAGATAAATCATTTTCTTTTTGGGGCAACCTCTTCAGCTAAATTTGAGTGTATATACATAATACATAATAAGAAACCAAAATATTTAACAAAAAGAATTTTATAGGATCTTGAGCTTGGACGAGGTGAACGGAAGTTGCTATTAGTGCGATCAGCAAAAACCTCTGGAGATTCCCCATATTCCCTATCTTCCGAAACGAACTCAAGAAAAGGTCATTGTTTATATATAAGCCATATATATATGGTACATCCGTACATCCGTACATCCGTACATCCTTATAGAAACAATTTCAATCAAAAGACTTTACCAACTCATCCAGAACGTGAGAACATGTCTCAGTTGTAAAAAAAGAATTCAGTTGACGAACGACTAAATATGTTTTTCTAATGCGCTATATACACTTAATTTGCTAGTTTCTATAGGCCATATAAATATACTAATGTCTAATTTATCTATCAATAATGAAATATACGACCTTTTCTAGTCACAAACGTGAAGGGAGTAAGACATGCTCACAGGGAAGAAGAAAGAGTTTGGATTGTCTAGTTGTCGTTGACTTAAATTGTTCATGGGCTTGCTCACTCTAAAAAGATAAATTAAAAAGGTTTCATCGCCATAAGAAAGTAGACTATTTTACGACGGTTAATTCCCTCGCAGGTCCGTCCGTTGAAGAAATGGTTCGTTGCAATTATTAAGGGCATGTACATTGGTTAGAGTGTTTCATATACTCCCTCCGTTTTTTAAAGAGTATCGTTTTAGACTAGTTTTTTTGTTTTACGAAAAATATCATTTTCAATTTTCAAGATAATATTTCATATTGAATACCAAATCTAACCTCAAATACGTAGAAGAATGTGAATAGTCAACGTGTTATTTAAGGGTATAATAGAATTTTTAGTATGTTTTATTAATATGTGTGCAATTAGCTAGGATGACACTCTTCAAGAAATAGAGAGAGTATAATTTAAAACAGTTTTAGTTTTGATTTAATTAAATAATTAAAATTAAATTAAAAAGACTTTTAGACCAATGACAGGAAAACACATGGAGACATTTACAGAATATGGTGCTTCAATTTTTTCTCTCTCTCCTCACCTTTTTTATTTTTATTATTATTTTGAATTTAGAAAAAAGCTAAAGACATTCTCTTTTTGTGTGTGGTCTAAGAGCATACATTTTGAAGTGTTTAAAGCTAATATTGGGCCAAAAATTAAAGAAGAAATAAAATATATTGTGCACTGTAGATGGATCTGGGTCCAAAATTGGATTCGGAAGAGCCCAAAAAGACTCGGCACGTGGCAAGAGATGATTGGAGTGAATGTTATTTTTAAGGGAAATTTTTTTCCGTCATTTTCTAGTTTCTTTTTTTCTCTCTCTCTCTAGATTCTCGACGGCGAAAACAAGAGTTCGTCCCTTGCTCACAAAATCCCTCTTTCAATCGATTTCATTTCTTCTTGAATGAATTCTGAGTGTATAAATCGGTGAATTCTTCATCTGATGAACCGATTTTCCTATCCTCCCCATCCGCCGTTGAGTCAATCAAATCGATCCAAGGTTTGTATTCTTCTTCTTTGATCTTGATGCATGTAGGTGATAAGAACTCATTCATAATCACCAGAATTTGTTGTATATGATTCCATTCGAACCCTTAATTAACTTGAGCTTTCTCATCGTTTTGATCCCTTGCATGAATGATTGATGGGTCGCGAGAAAGGGTGAGAAATTGTGTTATGGGCCATAAATCGGTATCAAAGTGTGAAATTTGGTGAACAAGTTTGGGTTTAAAGATTGGAATTTTAGATGTAGTTCGTCTGAGTTGGGAATTTAGATTGTCATTTAGTATTGGCTTAGTCTCTTCTTCTTTAGTCATGTGTATGTTTGATGTTTGATGCTGTTGAGAAACATGTTTCTTGTTCTGTAAACCGATTAAGTAGTATGTCCATAAATGCTTATCACATTTTTTGCTTCTTTTGGCTTGAATGGGATACCAATTTACAATAACACAAATATTTATTTGTATGCAAAACCTGTTTCTCTCCTATTTTGCTTCGTCTTGGCTTGGATTTAGTCTTACTATGTGACATGTGGTTCCTTGTCTATAGTGCAATTGTAAATCCTTGTCTTTCCATGAAAGAAGTTATGCTTAAGTAATTTTGGTTTCTCCTTCCTCTTATGATTCTTTTTTATTGTATTGCAGGATTCTTCTGAAGATGATAATATCAAGAATGTGGTAAAAACAAAACGTGTTGAAGGTCCAACTAGACAACTGAAATTTGTTAAGGTCTCGGACTGCATCATATAAATTGTTTTGAGTGCATCATGTAAATTTTATTGATTGCACCATATCAATTTTGTTTGCATCATATAAATTTTGTTTGCATGATATAAATTTTATTTATTGCACGCCTTAATTGATATGGTTTCTTCTCTTTATTGATTGCATCATATAAATTTTGTTAGAATGAAAGTGGATTCTTGCATTGCATTGTTCGTCTACATTGTAATGTTTATGCACTTTAGTTGTTCTTAACCGATGTTTGTTAACCCTTGTAAATATTACAGGTTAACTTTTGGAATCATATATAGTGCCTACTCAAAAAGGAGATGATCCAAAGGTGGCAAAGCGGCTAATTGGTGTGTCTTTTGCCCTATATATGGTATATAAATGGAATATGATGTGTCTATATAAATGAGAATGCAAAGATTTTCTTATTGTGTTATGAGACAGTGGATTCTTATTTTTGTAGGTTGTATCTACAGAAGAAAACAGGAAAGAAGGTGCAGATGACAAAGATGTTTGATCTGTTTGCTAAGCGGATCCACACAGTCCACAAACCACATTGTCCATGTAATTTAAAGTTCACAGTTTCATGCAGTAGATTCAAAAATATTTGTGAGTAGATTCCAGTAGTAATTTTCTTGGTTTGTGAGTAGAATAAGGAGTAGATTCAAAACAGTTTTGTGCATCAAAATCATATTATCAAAAGCAGAGTTTAATCATGAATTTTGAGAAACTATTTTTTGTACCTAGATTTTATAATGCCAAAGACTGCTT
>OVAP01001912.1:1892-21552 GCA_900406295.1 Aurinia saxatilis | reverse complement strand
GCCCCCCCCCCCCACAGCAAACCGAATCAGAACAACGACGAGGATGAGAAACCAGCCAAGAAACATAAGATGAAGGACATACTCGACACATCTGAAGCTCCGCGCACCGTCATCCAACCTCGGTCCGACGTTTAATCCAACCTAAGCAATGACAATGAACTACAAGTCGACTTGATCCCTTTCGAGGGTACGTAGGCAGCTCATATTTGTGCTGAGTTCAGTTGACACCTCCAATAAAAAAGGTGGGGGGAGTGGGATAGTATACTTATACTCATTTTCATGGCATCGAAAACTTTTCCACGAGTAATCATTCCAACGGACTACATCAACCCACTTATCACCAATCCAGGTATTAAAGATATATCTATGCCTTACTTACTTCGATTTTCTACACTTTGCTAGGATATAGCTCCGGAACAACTTTCTGCGACCCAAAGCCATGTCCGGGTCGCGGAAACACCATGCTAACTCCATCCCGCGACCCAAGATCACATTTGGGTTGCTGAACACAAGCCAAGGCTCATCCCGCGACACGAGATCAATTCTGGGTAGCAGAACGCAAACTAAGACACATTCCGCGACCCTGAATCATCTATGGGTCGTAGAACACACTCTTGATCTCATCCCGCGACTTAATGCCACTCCTGAGTGGCAGAAACAACGGAGAAACATCATTCCACGACCCGAGAGCATGTCTGGGTCGCGGAAACAACATCAAGACTTCGTTCCGCTACCCGAATGCACTCTTGGTCGTGGGAATAACGGTAGCACAGTGCCCCGCGACCTGGAGACCATTTTGGGTCGCATAAACTTCACACAGACAAGTGTCGCGACCCAGAAACCTCTCCGGGTCGCGGAACACAACTTGAATGCACTTCCGTGACCTGAGAACCACTCCGGTTCGCGGGAATACACTTGAAACACTCGTCTTGCGACCTTTGAACACACTCGGGGCGCATGTCACGAGTTCATGAAGTTCTCCGCGACTTACATTTCATTGTAAGTCGACGGATCCAACTTCGACAACACACCCACATCTCTCCGATGTTCTGATACGGTCATATCCAAATTTTGACTTTAAACTCTTTTCGATGGGGAAGAGTTTGGGGTTGGAATAGAATCATGATCATATTTACGCTACTTCGATGATAGTCCCATATAGAAACTCTTAAAACGTAAACTATCACGAGAGACTTAGTATAAGAGCTAACGATCTTATCACAGCTCACTATCAAAGGTTCTTAAACCTCCGGGCGTATCAAAACGCCCCCATTACTATCATCCATAACAATATTAACACTTGAGTACGTCAACATCTCTTATGTATATTTTGAAAAAAAAAGAAAAAATTATATTTTGTGATTGTAGAAATCGTAAGGTGTTGGGTCAGGGAGTGCCACGTTGTTACATGTGAACAAATATAATCCTTGAGAGTGGTTGCGTGGGCAAACTAATCAAATTAAATTAGAGTAAGACAGGTAGGAGGTTGTTTTCGTGGTGACCTCAGTCGGTGCACAAGTAACACTGAAGCGCCACACCTGTACGTCTCTCTTCTTCACAGTCACACTTCTCTGAGATATTCTGTAAAACCTCTCATAATTGTGTGTTTTTATGATCTCAAAACGAGGTCTTTTCTTCTTTTCGTTTTCCCCATGTACCAGCTCAAATCTTCTTGTGAGTTTTGTTTGTTTCTGGGATATGAGTTTCTATGTTTAATGAAAGTTTTTGATTTGTTGCAGAGCTAAGAAGATGTCAGCTCCGGCACCGAAAGCCTCTGAGCCGCAACCACATCCGCCCAAAGAACAGCTTCCAGATATCTCTTACTGCATTACAAGCCCTCCTCCTTGGCGTGAGTCTCTGAGCCTTGACTTTGATTCGATTCTTCTCTTTTTACTTTTCCCATTTCTGGTATCATTTACTTTTTTCTTTTTCTTTTTTACGTGAGGATTAGATTCTGTTTTGGGGATCATTCTCCGTTGTTAACAATAACTATATCATTTTGCTTTATCTTTCAGCCGAGGCTGTTCTGCTTGGGTTTCAACACTACCTTGTGATGTTTGGAACAACAGTTCTGATCCCCTCAGCTCTTGTTCCGCAAATGGGAGGTAGAAATGTAAGGGTCTTTTCTACCTAAATTGTTGCGCTAGATCCTGTCACTCCTCTTTAAGTTTGTGTTTCTGGCAGGAAGAGAAGGCGAAGCTGATCCAGACCATACTGTTTGTAGCTGGATTGAATACGTTGCTCCAGACAGTCTTCGGAACTAGACTACCTGCCATTGTTGGAGCATCTTATACATTTGTCCCAGTTACAATCTCAATCATGCTTTCTGGGAGATTCAACGACGCTGCAGATCCGGTTGATGTTCGTAGCCCACACCTGTTCTTGTGTTTTTGTGTCTTCTGTTTTACTCTTACTTTCTTATTAGTTTACTCTAAATTACCCTTGTTGATGTCTTATCAGCGTTTTAGGAGGATAATTCGAGCTACCCAAGGTGCTCTTATTGTTGCTTCAACTCTTCAAATGATCCTTGGCTTCAGTGGCCTTTGGCGTAATGTTGTAAGGTCAGCCTTTCAGCTGCATAAGACTCAAATGTGTTGGTTAAGAACTTGTTATCGAACATCTGTTATTCCAGGTTCTTAAGTCCGCTCTCTGCTGCTCCTCTAGTTGGATTAGTTGGTCTTGGCTTGTACGAGTTAGGATTTCCCGGTGTAAGGCATCTTGTTCTGTAAATGGGAACACAAAAGTTAAATAATATTGAACTCGTGATTTTTTTTTTTTGTAATTCCGGCCAGGTTGCTAACTGTATCGAGATTGGACTGCCAGGGCTTATTATTCTTATAATCACATCACAGGTAATTGTAGTTACAAATTCCTAACTACTACCAATTTTGCTGCCTTCAACATGTTTTCTTGCTACAGATGTGTTCTTTCCCGTATGTTTGATGTTTCTTATCGTTTGGGACTCTGTTTCATACTTTTGCTTTTTGCAGTACATGCCCCATGTTATAAAGGGAGGAAAACATGTGTTTGCTCGCTTTTCTGTCATAATCTCTGTGGCGATAGTATGGCTGTATGCTTTCTTTCTAACAATCGGTGGTGCCTATAATGGTGTGGGGGCAAATACTCAAAGAAGCTGTCGCACTGATCGTGCTGGACTCATAAGTGCTGCTCCATGGTAAGAAGACAGCACATGGACGAGAAATTCAAATTTCTTTAATGAGTTCTCAGGGATTACAAACTTACTGTGATGTTCAAGTGGGGTTTACCATTTTAGGCTTACCTCATTGTGCAGGATCAGAGTTCCATGGCCGTTCCAATGGGGAGCACCATTGTTTGATGCTGGTGAAGCCTTTGCCATGATGATGGCTTCTTTTGTTGCTCTTGTTGAGGTTTATTTCACTAATCTTCACCTTGTGTAATTACATTATACAATTATTGATGATATGCTAGATAGGAGACTTAAGGACAGATTTAGTTTATAAAATCGATATATATCATACTCGTTAAGTTTTAATCAACGAAACTCGTCTCTTGATTAAAGCCACTAGCTTTAACTTCTTTACCAACAAAAAAAAAAAAANCTTTAACTTCTTTACCAAAAAAAAAAAAAAAAAAACAGTCAACAGGCGCTTTTATTGCTGTCTCAAGATATGCTAGTGCCACAATGCCACCACCTTCTGTTATCAGCCGTGGGATTGGTTGGCAGGTAAAAAACTTTATAAGCTTCATTGACGATCATCAATAAAGTTTTCTCGGCTCAAGCAAATGGTTATTTAATTATGTTAACTTCTGGTTTAGGGAGTTGCAATTTTAATTTCGGGGTTGTTTGGAACAGGCATAGGGTCTTCAGTTTCTGTGTAAGTCCTCAGTTCCTTTATTCAAACCTAGGAAATGAGTTGATGTTAAATGGTGCCGTGGCTTTCTTTTCACATAAATGCAGTGAGAATGCGGGTTTGCTGGCCCTTACAAAAGTTGGTAGCAGGAGAGTTGTCCAAATATCTGCAGGCTTCATGATATTCTTCTCCATTCTTGGTAAGCTTCTGTCTTTCATAAACGTCCATTATGAATAGAAGTAAACACATTAATAGATTGTCTTACAAATATCTGCAGGGAAATTCGGGGCAGTATTTGCCTCAATACCTGCTCCTATCATTGCCGCTTTTTATTGTCTCTTCTTTGCGTATGTAGGTAAGTATTTTTCCTAAGCAGAAGTAAACAATATAGCAGAATGCTGTTTATCTCGTTTGAACTTCTGTTTTGGCTTGGTGTCCGGTTTATAATTCTGTTTCGTTCGGTTTTGTGTAAATTTGTTGTGACTCGGTTATTTATTTTGTCAATACTGGGTTACAACTGACCAGCTCATTAATTCCTACATAATGTAGGTAGTGGTACTTGATCCCTGTGTGTGATAGTGCTTTCCTTAAGTGGTTCGGTTTAATTTTAAATCTAAAAATAACTTTTAAGAAAAATCAGTATTATAATTTATATCTATACATATTTATGTATATAGAATGTATTTTGAGTTATTGTGTTCAGTTACCCTAAACTCGATTTCAGTTTACTTTTGGTTTCAGTTTTGTTGCATTTTGGTTCAGATTTGTTTATGTGCCCACCCAATATACATAGTCAGCAGGGACTGGTTTTTTTTGCATAGTTTTTTTTTTGTGAACTCATATTTGATGTTTAAAAGCAAAAACTGTTTAATTAGGTGCTGGAGGACTGAGTTTGCTGCAGTTCTGCAATCTGAATAGCTTCAGGACGTTGTTCATATTGGGCTTCTCAATTTTCCTAGGCCTATCAGTTCCACAGTATTTCAACGAGCACACAGCCATCAAAGGCTATGGTCCGGTTCATACAAGAGCAAGATGGTTCAATGACATGGTCAATGTGCCCTTCTCGTCCAAGGCCTTTGTGGGAGGATGCGTGGCTTACTTGTTAGACACGACGCTGCACAAGAAAGATGGTTCTATCAGGAAAGACCGAGGTAAACACTGGTGGGACAGATTCTGGACTTTCAAAAGTGACCCGAGAACGGAAGAGTTCTATGCTCTTCCTTTCAATCTGAACAAATACTTCCCTTCTGTCTGAACAACCAGTTCCAAACTTGTGTAATACTGGTTTCTAGTTTTGTGTCTTAGATACATGCACCTTATCTACTGTATTCGGTCAAGAGGCTGGAAACATAGCTAAATATTACGGGGAGTTTAAAAATACCTTACTTTTGTTTACTACTTTTAAAATTATTCTTAAAAGAGGTAATTTTTTTATAAATTTTTTCTTTTTAAGTGTAAACTCGTTTTAGGTTCAGAAAAATCCTAAAATCCTAAAAAAAAAAATGATTTTATCAAATTATAAACCTCTAAGCAGTTAGTAGTAGAGAGATTTTTTAATCCTTATTTGTTATCTGTGAATACACTTTACTAATGTGTCTGCAAAAATTTATGATGTTAATTTAGAATTGCTGAAAAAAAAAAAAACTAAGTCGATGGAAGATAAAGGTCTATCTGCATATACATGTCGAGAGAATGATAAATATACCCAATTTTACATATTCGCTAACCACATATAACCATACATATTTTTTTAATCACATATATCCACCTTTTTTTTATTTTAATACTATTATACCTTTCATTTACCAAAACTATTTTTTATTATAAATGATATATTTGTTAGGGTTTAGGATTTTATGATTTAAGGTTTAGTAAAATTATAGAGTTTATGATTTTCTTAGAATTTAGGATTTATGGTTAAACCTTTATAAATTTAGGGTTTAATTTTTAATAACTATTAGGGTTTAATTGTTAGGATTTATGGTTTATATTTTAGAAGGTTAGGGTTTATTAGGGGTGGGAAGACTTTTTAAGGTTTAGGGTTTAGGATTTTAGGGTTTAAAGTTTTTAAACCCTAAACCCTTGATTCTAAACCTTAAAACCCATGTATAGCTAATATTTAAATAGAGATATTTCAGACTTTTTTCAAAAAATAACTAAAAAGAAGAAATGTAGGTATATGTGATTAATGAGATAAAAAACTAGGTATATACATAGTTAATCCCCATATATGTTAGTTCGAGATAAATTTCCAAAATTTTATAATTTTTTAATATCACCAAATTAATTCGAATAAATTAGAAATTTAGAATTTACTGTTCGATCTAGGGCGAATATTCTTTTCAATGTTTACAAACAAGGAAGAAATCACAAATTACGATTTTTGTGGCTCATGGCGTCCAATCTTCGAGTCCAACTTTTTTCCGCATTCCAAGCATCCTCCTCCCTGCGGTATTACTCCGGACTACACAAGATTCTATAAACGGTAGGTTGATGGAGGAAGCAGTTTCAGATATCGATGAGTCATCCTCACTCTCAGTCAGTGATGGGGTTCGTGTACGGGATTGGGATGATGCATGAGACGAGCCGAGCCAAATCGATTTTGCATAATCTTTTTGCGGCTGAGGGAGGAAATATGCAGTCTAAGATGGCTCTTGCTTTCAAATATCTACGGCGAAACGTAAGCAACACCCAGGCCCGGCTCTGATAGTGGGCGGGCTGTGCTTTTGCACCGGGTCCAGGGTCCATATCAAATATTTTTCATGTTAAATAGGGCCCAATTTTTATTTTATTTTTTAACTAGATATTAGGGCCCATTTTCGCATTTAGCTCATGGCCCTATTTTTCATTGAGCCGGCCCTGGCAACACCGAACATTCAAATTGGGACTTATCATAATCATTGAGCTGCTTGTGTAGTTAGTGATCTTGATAAGATGTTCTTGTGATCCTTTTTCACTTATGCATGATAAAGCTGTTGAATTATACGCCGAATTAGCCAAGACAGCAGTAGAAAGCTTTTTTTTTTTTTTTTTATCTTAAAGGACTCTCCAATGGTTGAGGCAGTTAGAATGCACATTGGAACAGAGGAGACTAAAGATGCACTAAGGAAATCTCCTAGGATGATGAGGATATTCAGATATTGGAGTATTAGACTGTAGCAATGTACAAAATCGGACTGTTTCAGTACTTTAGTTTGAGAGAATTAAGGCGGGATCACACTAAGGAGTTGTACTGGTTTCCGAAGGCTGTAGAGAAAGGACAGCCGATGTCGATATGGAACTTATGCTGAGATATATGCTCGTGGAGCTGGTGTTGAGAGGAATTATAAAAAGGCCCTTGAATGTCTTACACTTGCAGCAAAATGAGGACTGTATTCAGCTTATAATGGTCTGGGGTACTTGTATGTCAAAGGCTATATAGTAGATAAGAGAAACTACACGAAGGTGTGTTCATTTTGCCATTGCTTCATACGTCCAAGACTTGCTCATTATCTAACTATAAATATAAATTCTATGTTTGTTTAGCTTTTACAAAATATAAAAATGGAACTCAGACAACGGATTCAGATTCTTGACTTTATGTTAAAAATCCCGTATGCCAAACCTAATCACCGCTTGCCTGCACTATTAGGTGTTTGACGACACAGAAAGAGCCGCTGTCAAGATATATGGACACACTTTCTTAGCTCCGATTTGACCAGTGGAAAACGAATTGATAGGACATAATTATTTAAGTGCTGATAGATGTGGTCCTTCTTTTATTTGTTTTCTTCAGTATCACTACTTGTGAGTTCTAATCAATCACCCAAATACATTCCATTGATTTTTCTCTTCAAGTGCAGGCAAGAGAATATTTTTGTGGACGCTGCTAGCCTACCACACTCAGTATCGCTATCTTTTCAAAGGTGAAGTAAAGAATCTATTAAGACCTTTGCTAATGCCATTGGCTGCTTTTCTATCCAACAAGTCAAGCTGATTCATAGGTGTATTAGTAGAAAAAGATAACATATTATGTTTCAGTATTTAAAAAGTGTACATGCATACATAATATGTTTTTATAATTTTTAGTAAAATTTTGAGTAATCATGATTTAATATATGTTGGACATTTTTAATAAATTAGGTACCAAAACCCAGCAAAAATAATATTGTAACAATAGTTTTTTAAAAATATTTAAAAACATTTTTTAGTTTAAAAAATTTACGGGCATACATAATTTTTTTAAATTATTTTTAGTAAAATTTTGAGTAATCGTGATATCAATATATGTCGGACTCTTTTAATAACTTATGTAACTAAACTCAGCAAAAACTAGTATTATAACAATAATTTTGTAAAAAAAATCTTTAAATATATTTTTTTGTTTAAAAAATGTACATGCAAACATAGTATGTTGATATTTTGCTTAGAAAAATATTGAGTAATACTGATCTCAGACTCTTTTTAATAATTTAAGTAACCGAACTCAACAAAACTAAAATTATAACAATAATTTTGTAAAAAATATGTAAATACATTTTGTAGTTTAGATACATTTCTTGGTTTAAATACATAATATGTTATAATTGTTTTTAGTAAAATTTTGAGTAATCGTGATCTTATATGTTAGACTCTTTTTAATAATTTAGGTAACTAAATTCAGTAAGACTGTCTTAAGAACCACCAAAGAATCATTTGTTGGACTAGCAATCACCTCCACACACTTAAAAACATAATTCACTGCCACAAGAATGTATTTGTTGTTGTTTGAAGACGGAAAAGGACCCATGAAGTCAATTATCAAATACTTTAATTTCAAAGATGAAGTTCTGCGGCATCTCATGTCTCTTGCTGATTTTTACTTCCTTTGGCAAGCACCGCAAATAGAAACGAACTTGTGAGCATCTTGAAACATCGCTGGCCACAAAAATCCGGTTTGAAGAACCTTAGACACTGACGGGGATTTAGGGTTCGCCCAAAATATGTCCTGGAATCGCACAGGTCTCGCATTAGTACTTAGGGGTCAAATCCACAGGGAGCAGGTGTTCGCAGTAGCATGTCCAAGTTCACTAAAAAAATATGAAGTGGTTTGTGGTTTTGGTCGATCGATAGTGTGAGGTGGTCGATCAAATTGGAACATCTTTCGGTAGATTGCAGATTATGCGGTCGATCGATCAATGCCTGAAAATGCTAAAAACAAATAAAATGTGAGAAAATTCAATGATAAAAAGCATTAGGAAGTCAGGCAATACATCGGAGGATCACAGTTTAAATTATTCAGTGTAGTAACTAGTGCAAATCCTAGTCTAGGTTATATAGTTGAAATCACTATTAACTGACTATCCTTATGGCTAGGCTTAGCCAGTCTACTCTTGCTGACTCCTAAAGGTCGAGCTTACCAGCATGTGATAATGGGCCGAGCAGCCCAACTTTTGGCGAAGTCGAAAGACCCCAAGCCCAGAAGAATGAGCCGACCTGAAGGGAAAAGGCAAGAAGGATCATGAAGATACGAGAAGATCTATGAGTTTAACTTATTCCTAAGTCGGCATAATCCTGTATAAATACTGTCTTAGGTTAAAATTGTATGATCATCTCTTACTAGCCTAAGAACCCTAAAAGCTTACGCTACGAAAGACTCTTTTTCATAATCAATACAAAATAATTCTTTACTAGATCTCTTGTGTTTGTATCTTACTCTTTGTATCGAGTTCCTCATCAAGAACCTCGAACAAATAGTGATTGTGTGATTTTACCCACACAATTTAGCGCCGACTGTGGGGAACCGATAACTTTTCTCACAAACCGAAACCCTAGCAAAAGATAATGTCCGAGGAGCAGCAAAACCATCCCGAAGGACGTCAGCCAGAAATGCATGGCCCCGCTGTTCACCATCACGCAGACTGTAATCGACGACCAGGGAGTCGAGCGTGTCGAGGTGAATCCAGAAGCTATCGCGGCCACCCTGGCCGACCCTGCTCAGGGAGCTGCCCAGCAGGAGACGACAAACCTCGGCATCCTAAGTCAGCTAAACACGATCTCCAACCAGCTGGCCGCTACACGAAAACCCCCGAGAAAAGTTTCAACCCACGCTCGGAGCTCTCTCAATTTCTATGATGGTTTCTAGACAGCTTCCAATACTTTCAGGATCCCAGATCCCACTTGTCTTCCTCCTCCTCCTCCAAGATGAGGAGCTGCGACACCTATCAGGATAGTCGTTAACCGCGAGACATCTAAGAACATGGACGAGGAGGCTAGGAAGGAAGCCGAGGGTGACGCGACCAGCCGTCCTAACGACGATCAAGCCCCTGATCCCGTAACCGATGTGAACAGAGTAGAGGTTTCTGATGACGATCACGATGAAGAATTCGAGCATCGCGATCTCCGCGCCGGGCTCGAAGAGATGAGAGCCATGATTGCTAGAACCAACGACGGTTTTAAAGCGGTTCAAAACCAGGTTCACCGAGCGACTTCTTCAGCTCCCGCGATCGATCGGATGCTAGAGGAGGCGAGAAGAACTCCATTCACTCCAACTATCATAGCGGTGAACATACCTGATCCTGGGAAGATGAAGATCCCGATCTTCAAGGGGTTTATCGACCCTAAAGCTCATCTTGCTGCGTTCCATGTCGCCATGAACAGGGCGAAATTTCCACCAGGGTAAAGAGATGCCAGTCTTTGCCTCCTTTTCGCCGAACACTTGGACGGAGCAGCACTCCGGTGGTTCATAAAATTGGAACCATACTCGGTGGACAACTTCGACACCCTCCAGAGCAAGTTCCTGGCGCAGTACATGATACTGGCAGGGACCGAGCCTACCGGAAAGGATCTGTGGAACATCCGACAAGGACAGAACGAATCACTCCGCGACTTCATAGTCAGATTCAAGTCTACCCTGACACAGATCAATCGTATGGGAGACGATCCCATGCATGAAGCCATAAAACAGGCACTACTTTTCTCTGGTAAATTTCGTCGATCTTTGGAGAAACGACTGGTCGTCACCATCCAAGCAGGCCTTCAACGAGCTGTTGGGTACATAGCCGAAGAAGAAGAGATGCTAACTCTCCAAACAAAGCAAGGACGGTCGACGAACTGACCAGTATCCTCTGCACCACAACAACCTGCGCGAACAAAGATCGTCTTAGGGTGGCTCCCACAACTACCTTGTGGATCATCCCGAGGGCGATGAATGTTATTACACCGAGGAGACACCTGAAAAGAGCCAAGGATGAGGAAGAGGCCAAGGTGGAGGTCGAACAGGAGGCCAAGGACAAGGACGTTCAACCCAGTGGCTCCTCCAGAACGCTTACGATGGAAACGCCTCTGCGACCATCACCAGAACAAGGGGCATAACACTGCTAACTGCAAGGTCCTGGGAGCCCTCTTGGCCAATTGTTTGGCCGAGGGAAAATTGGTAGGCTTCAGTGTAAAAGACTTCCCAGGACCAAAGAAAAATGATGTCCGACCAGCTTCACAGCAGAACGATGCAGCTAAACGCGATACATGAGAGGAATGTGATCAGCAACGAGGCCCTCAACCTCGGAGGAATATGATCATGGGCGGATCACAATACTGTTTTGATACGGTATCTTCAATCAAAGCCTTCCAGCGAGAGGCCGACTCCGTCTCCAGAGTGACGTCTGACCGCGACATCCCCAACCATAGCATGTCTTTCGAAGCCAGAGACGCCAAAGGAATCGGTCATCCTCATAACGACCCTCTGGTGATTGAACTCCTCGTCAATGATTTCGAGGTTGTCCAGATCCTCATCAATACAAGAAGCACGATGGATGTGATCTTCCGGGAAATCCTCCGAAGAATGAACATCCCTCTCACCGAGGTGATTCCCATTGACATGATTCTATGGTGAAACGACGATGACACTGGGAACAATCAAGCTCCCAGTTCAGGCTTTGGGCGTAACCAAGATCGTGGATTTCTCAGTCGACGACCACCCAGCTATATACATCATCATACACGGCACACCATGGCTAAACGCGATGAGAGCCGTCCATTCTCCTTACCACCTGTGCGTGAAGTTCCCAACACCGATGAAGATTGGGAATTCGTGGAAGCCAGCGAGAATCCAGGGTCTGCCTCTTGGCCGAGCACAAACTCAGATCTCCTGTGATCGACCGAAGACCAGTGGCCGAGGCAAAAAAGAGTCGCGCCGATCATGACGATGACAAACAGCTGTCAAAAGTCTTATAACAATTACAGCTCGCGGAGTCTCCCAAAGGGCTACCAAACGGAGACCCCGTATTATCAGTGCCGATCGACGACGAACACCAAGAACGATGTGTGGAGATCGACAGTCAGTTTCAAGAGCCCCTTCGCTCAGAGATCACTAGATCACTCGAATAAAATGTGAACACGTTTGTTTGGACAGCCGAGGATATGCATGGGATAAGCACACATATAGCTTGCCATGAGTTGAATGTCGATCCCTCAAACCCGTCAAGCAAAAATACGTAAGTTAGGCGATGAACGAGCTGCACCAGTCAACGCCGAAGTCGATCACCTACTAAAAGTTGGATCCATAATGGAATCTAAGTATCCAGATTGGATCGCGAACCTGGTGGTCGTCAAAAAGAAGAACGGGAAGTGGCGAGTATGTGTGGACTTTACAAACTTGAACAAAGTGTGTCCCAAAGACAGCTTTCCGCTCCCATATATCGATCGATTTGTTGAAGCTACCGCCGGAAACGAACTGCTGAGCTTTATGGATGCATTCTCTGGTTATAATCAGATCTTTATGCATCCCGGCGATCGCAAAAAAACAACATTCATTATAGATCGAGATACGCACCGTTAGAAAGTAATGCCTTTTGGACTAAAGAATGCCCAAAGCTACATACTAGCGCCTGGTCAACCGAATGTCCGCATAACAGATTGGCAAAACCATGGAAGTCTACATCGACGACATGCTGGTTAAGTCCCTAAAAGCCTCCGACCATGTTCGTCACTTAGCCGAGTGTTTCCAGAAGCTTAACTCGTATAACATGAAGCTCAATCCAACCAAGTGTCGGTTCGGAGTAGAATCAGGTGAGTTCCTCGGCTACCTGGTCACTAAGCGTGGAATCGAAGCAAATCCCAAGCAGATCAAAGTCATCGAGTCCATGCAGTCGCCTACAAAGGCAAAGCACATCCAAGGACTCACATGACGGATAACAGCTCTCAATCGGTTCATCTTCCGATCAACAGATAAGTGTCTCCCCTTTTATAAGACCCTTTGGGACATAAAATTGATAGTTTGGACTGACGAGTGCAAGGTCGCCTTTCAGCAGTTGAAGCAGTATCTCAAGACTCTGCCAGTCCTCTCGAAGCCTATAGATGGAGAGCAACTTTTCCTATACATCGTTGTGTCCGCTGCCGCAGTCAGCATCGTTTTGATCAGAGAGGAGGGCAACAAACAGCGAGCGGTTTTTACGTTAGTCAATCCCTGACAGGTGCTCAGACGTGTTACCCGCTGATGGAGAAACTGGCCCTCGCCGTTGTCGTCTCGGTTCGGAAATTGCGTCCTTATTTTCAATCCCATGCGATTATCGTACTCACAACGTATCCTCTACGTGCTATCCTACACAACCCCATTCAATCTGGTCGTCTTGCCAAATGGGCAATCGAACTTAGCGAATACGATATCCAGTACAGACCATGTACCGCAGCGAAGGCACAAGTTCTCGCCGACTTTGTCTTGGCCGATTTCGCGGAAGAAATCGACGGAGACACATTCTTGGAAGACTCAGTCAAGCAATCCCAACCGTCTGTGGTCAAAGATGCGTCAGAACATGTGGCATTGCCCTCGGCATCTCCCGACCCCATCACCTTGGCCGACTTTGAGTCCGACCCGGTTACACGCCCGTCCTGGTCTCTTCATTTGGACGGATCGTCCTCCAAACTCGGATCGGGCATCAGGATAAATCTAACTGCTCCAAACGGGGAAGTCATCGAGCAATTTTTCGGACTCAACTTTGAAGCATCCAACAATGAGTAAGAATATGAAGCTTTCATCGCGAGACTTCGCTTATCCCGTGGAATGGAGGTCCATTGACTACATGCTTTCTGCGATTCACAGCTCGTCGTCAACCAGTTCCATGACAATTACTCGACTCGCAATGAATGGATGGAGGCTTACCTGAATATTGTCCGAGATCTTGCCGCGGACTTCGACGAGTTCACTCTGACTCGGATCCGCTCTCGGAAGAGGCTGGCCCTGTTCCGATGGAAATTGACCATGCGGGAAGTACTCCTTTGATATATTGTGTTTTTAAATCATTCTAACCTTGGTTTTCAACTGTTTTTCGAGTCTCTTAGTGTCATTTTAGAGTCTTAACAGGAGCAAACATGTGGAGTGTAGATTTGAGCTTCAAGGTGGAGTTGTGAGACAAAAGGTGAAGAATTCATGGAAAATAGCATGAATCGATCGATCCACACGTAGATCGATCGATCCTCACTTGGATCAATCGATCCCTACGCGATCGATCGATCCATGATCAACCAACACCCGCGAGCCACATATAGATCGAGCTGCAAGCAAGGAACGATCGATCTAAGTATGGATCGATCGATCCATGATCACTCAACACCCGCGAGCCACATATAGATTGAGCTGCAAGCAAGGAACGATCGATCGAAGCATGGATCATGGATCGATCGATCCATCACCTCCGAGCACCATTTTTGGAAACTCGAATCAGATCAATCTTTACCTTATTTGGGAAGATTACACACATTTTTGCTCCTCTATATAAAGGGTTTTAGCCCCAGAAACCCTACAACACATTTTCCTTTTCATTTCTTAGATCCAAAACACTCTTGTTTCATTTTATTCTTCATTTTGCTTCTTTGTTCTTGAGATTCTTTGAGGGGCTTGCATCTTCTTGTCATTTCATCCATTTGATACTGCTGAGAAGTGTTCTTAAACCCCTGTAGTTCTTTATTTTCGTTTTTATATTGAAGCATTATTCAGTTTTTATGTTTTGATTAATGTCTCTCTATTTACATTGCTATATTGTCTTCATAATGATGTGTGAGTAGTTAGGTTGTTAGATTTAGGGGAATCATGGTAAGATAGGCTTTTAGCTGGATGAAAATAGTTTAGTCATTAGAATAGCTTCCTCCTTGTGGTGCCTTAAGGCTTAGACTAGCTTGATTACCTAGTTTATGATCATAGGAACTCCTATTAAACGAAAGTATAATAGATTTCTTGTCAACTCATTTAGGAGAGCAAANTGATGCTAAGGCATTTTGTGAACATATTAAACCAGCACTAGAAATGCTCTCTAGTTTAGTTAAACCCAAATGAGAGTTTAGGTGTTTACTTTGCTAAGAGAAGTAATTGGTACCACGATTTCGTGGTACCAATTTAGAATTATGTTTAAGTTGAAGTTTGAGCTGTTTAGAACCTGAATAGTCATCAAGTTAATTCCTTTGTCTACCATTGATGTCCCCTAAGTCTAGCATTTTATCCCCATTGAATTTGAATAAGTAGAAAATTTGTAAAACCTACAAAAATCCAATTGTATTCGGTTTAGCTTAATAAGATAGTTTAGTAAGACATAGTGTAGAAGCTGGGACTTGTGGATTCGATCCTTTACTACTGCATTGATACATTGTAGTTGTCGAGGTCTTAATTAGTAAAATAGACAACTTATTATCCTTCTACTTACGGATGCGACCGACCCTGGATCTCTAGACTACATAACTTCATCAAGGATGGCACGGTCCCAGCTGAAAAGTGGGCTGCACACAAACTAATATATCAGGGTGCATGATACTCCATTACCAAAGGACAACTTTACAAATGGTCTGCCTCTGGACCACTTCTTCGCTGCGTAGAAGGTGCGGCAGCTCGGCGCGTCAGCTCGGCACGTCAGCTCGGCGCGTCATGCATGAGATCCATGATGGGTCTTGTAGGAACCATTCGGGTTGTCGAAGTCTCGCCATCAGGATCAAGACCCACGGTTTCTTCTGGCCGACGATGCTCTCCGATTGCGAACTGTATGCTGCTAAGTGCGAAAAATGCCAGCGGCATGCTCCGATGATACACCAACAGGCCGAGCTGTTATCCTCGGTCTCATCTCCTTACCCTTTCATGCGGTGGTCAATGGATCTAACTCTAAAAACAAGAAACTTCTCCTCGTCCTCACCGATTACTTCTCCAAGAAGGTCGAGGCCGAGTCCTACGCTAGCATTAAGGACGCTCAAGTGGAACACTTCCTTTGGAAATTCATTATCTGCAGGAATGGCATTCCGCACGAGATCGTCACGGACAACGGGTCACAATTCATCTCTGCTCGGTTTGAAGGATAATTAAAAAAAATGGAAAATCCGACTCACCAAGTCTACTCCTCGTTACCCGAAAGGTAACGGTCAAGCCGAGGCCATCAACAAGACGATTGTTGATGGACTAAAAAAGAGATTAGATGCTAAGAAAGGCAGATGGGCCGAGGAATTAGATGGAGTCTTAAGGTCACAAAGAACGACTCCTCGGCATCCTACCGGCGAAACTCCTTTCGCCCTCGTCTATGGCTCTGAATGTGTAATTCTGCGGAGATGGAATTTCCCGGACTTCGTCGGCAGCTTGCACCCCAAGATGAGGAGGTCAATAACATCATGATCAGCTCGACTTCCTTGATGAAAGACGGGATCGCGCACTCGTCCATCTTCAGAATTACCAGCAAAAAGCAGCTCTGTATTACAACTCGCACGTTCGTCCTCGGCATTTTCGCAAAGGTGACCTCGTCCTGCGCGAATTTTTTCAGAACATTGCAGAACCAAACGTAGGCAAGCTCGGCGCGCACTGGGAAGGATCTTACCGCGTCACTAACGTCATGAAGCCTGGTGTGTACGAGCTAATTGCGATGGACGGAAGTATCATTCCACGTTCATGGAACGCTCGACATCTAAAAAAGTACTACCATTAGGTACTTAGTACTTGGCTACAAAGCCAAAAAAAAAAAAGCAAAACAAAATTTGAACTACGGGCTCGGCTTGATCCCTTTAAAGGGTACGTAGGCAGCTCATCCTTCGATGGGTTTACCTAGCCCCCTCCTCCAAAAAGGGAGGGGGGGGGGGGGNAAAAAGGGGGGGGGGGGGGGGGGGCGAATGGGAGTACATCCATACTCTTTCTTATACTGGAAATCTCTTACTTGGCATCTTTTGCCCTAATCATATCATTTACAGCAAATCTCTTGCTCGGCATCTTTTGCCTTAGTCGTTTAACAAAACACGAAAGCATAAAGCTACTCGTCATTACTGGCCGACATTTTCATAGTCCGGGATCCACTCATTGGCCTCAGCCTCAAAGTCCTACAAGGACTTCTTTCCCTCCGTCTTTTCTTCCTCGGCCTTTAGCTCTGCAATCAGAGTCAAGTTCGCAGCATTTTGGGGGTCATATATGAGATTCTTTAGCAAATCTCCATTTAGCTCAGCCACCGCGACTTGACGTTGGGACAAGAGATCCTTTGACGTCCCTCCTCGAATCACGAGAAACCTTCACGAGAGATCCTCTGAATCTCCTCGTCTTTCTCCTCCTCGGCCTTGGAGAGACGATCCTTATCGTGCTTAAGCTGAGAGCACGCTTCCTCAAGACTTTTGACCTACTTGGCCGCGACTCTCATAACTCGCACTTGGGAGATTAGCTGAGAAATGTTCCCTTCGTACCAGGTCATGATGCGGTTGACCTCAACATTATAATACGCAACAGTAAAACACATGCCAAATACCAAAGGAAAAGAGTTAAGTATGTTAAGAAGGATGGGTAAACTCTCGTTACCTGGATCCCTTGGTAGGCAAGTCGGACATAGCCTTCCGGGTTGGCCAGCGAGTCAAGATCCGGTACTAGGACCCCAGGGAAAGTTACCTTGGAGAACAAAACCGCCGAACCAGCAAACCTGTCCTCTTGGATATCGGCAGGGGGAACTCCTTTAGGAGACGCAACGACATTCGACCTAGAAGTCATCTTCTTATTCTTCTTATTTTTAGCCTTGGTCAGCTCGGCGGCGCTCACCTCTTCGGCATCTACCGAATCCTTGGCTTTTCTTTTCTTAGCAGCATGCTTCTTTAGAGCTGGCCTCTCTTCGGTCTCACGATCCTGAGTGATTGGGGCAGCTCGGCATTAACCTCGGGATGCATTGGCCAAGGGATTTAGATCGACAATGATACGGTTAACCCTGATCGGGTTAGCCGTGAGCTCGGCTGCCACTTTCTGTCTCTTCAGCTGAAGTTTCAGTTTAGGAAGGTTGATTTGATGGCTCATTTCCTCAAGCACCTCCTCGGTTTGATCTTCTTCTTCCTCGGCTTCGTCTTTCTCTGCCGATGATGCAAAACCTTCAGCCTTGCTCCTTGCTGTCTCGACTCGCTGAAACGTGAAAGTATGCTTCCAATGCGTTCGTCCGTCGCGAAGTCTGTCGAAATCAGCTCTGAATGCGTTTGAAAGAAGAGGCCAAGAATAATTATCTGCATAATCAAAGACAAGCTCGGTCAGGTCATAGATTAGTTATGCGCAAATAGTTCGAAGAATCAAGATTCCTACCGACCGGATCCCAACTCGTTAAAATCAGTGGGACATTCCGACCGACTGAAGCTCGGCTAATCTGAACATAAAAAAATGACTTGACCAACGCTCCTTAGAAGGAAAACCATGAATAATTCTCCTCTTCGGCTGGTTAGTCAAATAATAGAAGTTCGCCGAATTCTTCGTCGCCTCGCCAAATCTGAGAAGGGCGAAATAATGCTTTGTGGTGAGCTCGATCCCGCATTCAAAACTCCTCACTAGGAGTCCAACTAGTTGTCGAATGGCTCGGGGAGTTAACTGGGCAAAATTGGCCTTATGCCTAAACATGTAATCCGTCATTATCTCTGGTATCGGGAACCAAAGCAATCCACGTGAGAAGAAGTTTTCGTACAAAGTGAAATACCCAATCGAAGGGGACTCGGCCCTATCGTCTGGCTCGGGAACTAGCAGTTCAACTTTGGCGGATATGTTGTAATCAATCTGCAGATCGTCAAGTGAATCCTGAGTGGTCGATGATCGACCGGATAGGTAATAGATGTTTTTCGGCTTCTTCGGCCTCAACTTCTTCCTCTGTTTCCTCTGCTCGGCAGCCAATTTCTCGGCATCCTCGATATCTTTCAATGGGCCATACCCTTGAAGAAACTCTTCAGTTTCAATATTGACAAGCCTCTCCATCAGTTGGGTTGTGCGGATTTACCGATCGATCAAAGCATGTGTTGGGACGCAACTGAGACTCGTCCTCGTCTTCTTCTATTTCACGCGGTGTTGCTTCTCTCAACATCTTCGCCGTTCACACTTTCTTCGTCGTCATCCTAAGAGTCACTCTGTATTGTTCGGCGCAAGTGAGGAGGTAGCACGCCATCATCGTCTATTGCATCCTCGCCTTTAGACGATCAGAAATCTGCTAGAAGACCGGCGTCCTCGGCGTCATTTCGACTACTCTATTCAGCAATCATTTCGGGAGAAGTAAGGTTGACGGAAGCCATTATCGATGACGGTGATCGATGAACAAACCCTAAAATTATACACGACACGCCGGAAAACAAGATATAAGACGGCGGCGCTGGATGAACTAGCTAAGAACAGCTAAAAACCCTAGAAGAAATTAAAGAGAGAGAACAGAGGATTTACCTTGAGGGGATGTAACTTCACTTTTCTATTGATGTGGAATGAAAGGGAATGATGGGAGAACAGATCTTAAATAGAGATGGAAGGAAAAACTGAAACATTTTGTCTTGAGAAACGTGCGATATTAAATTACGAGCTCGGCATCACCTCACACGCTTAAGACTAATCTTGTGAGCTTGTGTGTGTGTGGGGGGGGGGGGGG
>OVAP01001911.1:2608-21554 GCA_900406295.1 Aurinia saxatilis | reverse complement strand
GTGCTAAAGTTTTTATTCTCGTCTTGATATTGCAGGGCCGGCATTTTAAGCTTGAGTGTGTTAATAGGATTTATGATGAGAGGAATGCAACAGTGTGGACAGATTATCTATATGGTTCCCAGGTTTTCCCCTAAACTTGAGTCAAATACAGGATCAGTTCTGGTTTCTTCTTGATTTGAAAGATAACACTGTCCCTTTGACCTCTTCTAATTCTGTAGATGGCATTCTATGAAAATATTTTGGCTACGGCTCATCGTACACTGAATGGTGAAGAGGCGGACTTCTTTTTTGTACCTGTTCTTGATTCATGTATTATTACCCGTGCTGATGATGCACCTCACCTAAACATGAAGGTCTGGTCCAGAAACTTGCCTTTTCTTATTCACTGCTTGCAGAAGCTGAAGGCTCATATATTTGTCTATCTATCTTNATATTTGTCTATCTATCTTTTTATGACTTTCAGAATCATAGTGGATTAAGAAGTTCACTTACCTTAGAGTTCTATAAAAGAGCATATGAACACATCGTTGAAACATATCCATACTGGAACCGGTCAGCAGGAAGAGACCATATTTGGGTATGATGATGCATATTATAGGATTTAGTCTCAAATTTGCTCCTTTTATTGTTTGTATGGATCTCTCCAACACTAATGTGTGCTAATTCTTTTACGCCTGAAAAAGGCAGTTTTTCTCATGGGATGAAGGTGCTTGCTATGCTCCTAAAGAGATATGGAATAGCATGATGGTAGTTCATTGGGGTAACACAAACTCAAAGCATAACCATTCAACAACAGCTTATTATGGTGATGACTGGGATAAGATATCTAATGAAAGGAGAGGAGATCATCCTTGCTTTGACCCTCGTAAAGATCTCGTGATTCCAGCTTGGAAAGTTNAGATCATCCTTGCTTTGACCCTCGTAAAGATCTCGTGATTCCAGCTTGGAAAGTTCCTGATCCGTATTCCATTGGTGCCAATTACTGGGCAAGGTATACTGTCTGGTGTGTCTTGAACATTTGTTTCAGTCATATTGCTGAAAACTCAAACCCTGAAAGTTTNTCCTGATCCGTATTCCATTGGTGCCAATTACTGGGCAAGGTATACTGTCTGGAACATTGTTTCAGTCATATTGCTGAAAACTCAAACCCTGAAAGTTCTTATCATTTTTTCGTTATCATTAGGCCACGAGAGAAGCGAAAAACATTGTTTTACTTCAATGGGAATCTCGGACCTGCTTATGAAAAAGGAAGGCGAGAAGATTCGTAAGTCTTTGGAAAATCGAGCTGTACTTCAAAGAGCGTTCCTTAGTGGAGATTGTATATAACGGCCCAATGACATTTAATGCAGGTATAGCATGGGAATCAGGCAGAAGCTAGCAGAAGAGTTTGGTTCGAGCCCTAACAAAGAAGGGAAGCTAGGTAAGCAGCACGCAGACGATGTGATTGTTACTCCATTACGTGCTGACAATTACCACAAAGAGATAGCCTCTTCAATCTTCTGTGGTGTGTTCCCTGGCGATGGTTGGAGTGGACGCATGGAAGATAGTATCTTACAAGGATGCGTACCAGTCATCATTCAGGTATATGCCTTGAACTTACTGCATTCTATACATTCCAAAACTTTAAGCTGTTTAATTCAAAAACCGAAAATGACTGCTTGCATTGATGCCTCTTTATTAGGATGGAATTTACTTGCCTTACGAAAACGTGCTCAACTACGAAAGCTTTGCAGTTCGTGTTAGCGAAGATGACATTCCAAATCTCATAAACACACTCCGAGTAATCAATCTCTCCCTCAATCTTGTGATCAACCAACTACTCTGAAATCTTAATCTTAGTCTCATTTTGTTTGAAATCTCCCACAGGGATTCAACGAGACAGAGATACAATTCAGACTGGCAAATGTAAAGAAAATCTGGCAAAGATTCTTATTCCGAGACTCGATTTTACTTGAAGCTGAAAGACAGAAAGCAACTTATGGACTAGGAGAAGACTGGGCTGTTCAATTCTCTAAACTGAAAAACGACGATATCTTTGCCACTTTCATACAAACTCTGCATTACAAGCTACACAACGATCCATGGCGACAAGAACAGTCCGTGAACCGGACTAAAGATTATGGATTGCCTCAAGAATGTTTACAAAAAACAAACTGATCAAAATCTCAGACAAAAAAAGTTGAAACTCTGAAAGTAAATATCACAGAAGCTGCAGAACTGTATACATATATATATACCTGGCAGATTCATTGCCAAATCAATTATTTTGAATTGAAAAATCTTGAGTTTTGATTTAGGTAACACACACCACCAATCTCATGTAAACAAAAACACCATTTTTTCAAAAGTTGCAGTTTAGTTCTTACCATCTTATATTGTGTTTCAATCCGGTTTTAGTGTCGGTTTAGCCAGATGAATAAACGTTAATGTTGAATCTATTTTGTTTCTGTTTAGNCAAGAATGTTTACAAAAAACAAACTGATCAAAATCTCAGACAAAAAAAGTTGGAACTCTGAAAGTAAATATCACAGAAGCTGCAGAATGTATACATATATATATATACCTGGCAGATTCATTGCCAAATCAATTATTTTGAATTGAAAAATCTTGAGTTTTGATTTAGGTAACACACCACCATTCTCATGTAAACAAAAACACCATTTTTTCAAAAGTTGCAGTTTAGTTCTTACCATCTTATATTGTGTTTCAATTCGGTTTTAGTGTCGGTTTAGCCAGATGAATAAACGTTAATGTTGAATCTATTTTGTTTCTGTTTAATCCGGTTAACAAAATTCATGTAAAAGGGCAAAAAGGTCATTTCGAATCACCTGAACTCTGTTTGAAAAAGGTCATCACTTTCACCAACACTCGAGTGCCGGCGAACCCTAAAGTCTCTCTCTCTCTCTTCCAAAAGATGTCTCTCTCTTCTCTCTCTTGTGACTCCAATCCGAGAATCACAATCGGTGGTTCTTATCACCGTCGTTACCCTACTCTCCACCACTCTCGAAGCTTCGTCTCTTGCTCTGCTAAACGCCAAGCTGTTGTCTCTGCTTCACTCAGCGTTACTGCTGACTCAGCCACAGTTGAGCCGCTTGGACGAATTGGGTCGTTGAGTCAAGTCTCTGGTGTGTTGGGTTGTCAATGGGGTGATGAAGGTAAAGGCAAACTCGTTGACATTTTGGCTCAACACTTTGACATCGTTGCTCGTTGTCAGGTAAAGTTCGCATTTTTATCAGATTCTTGTGAATTTATTAGCTGAGATTTGTGAACATTTTAATTGAATTTGTTGGGTTTGTGTTAATTGTTGTGTTTTTGTTTGTTTGGATTGGATTTGTGTGATTTGGTTGTTGTAGGGTGGAGCTAATGCAGGACACACTATATACAATTCTGAGGGGAAGAAGTTTGCTTTACATCTTGTGCCTTCGGGTATATTGAATGAGGATACTACTTGTGTGATTGGGAATGGTGTTGTGGTGCATTTACCTGGTTTGTTTAAGGAGATTGATGGTTTGGAGTCTAATGGTGTTAACTGCAAAGGGAGGATTTTGGTTTCGGATCGTGCTCATTTGTTGTTTGATTTTCATCAAGAGGTTGATGGGCTTAGGGAATCTGAGCTTGCGAAATCGTTTATTGGGACCACGAAGAGGGGGATTGGTCCGGCTTACTCTAGTAAAGTGATAAGGAATGGTATTAGAGTTGGTGATCTTAGGCATATGGATACTTTGCCTCAGAAGCTTGATATTTTGTTAGCGGATGCAGCTGCGAGATTCGAAGGGTTTAAGTATACTCCAGATATGCTTAAGGCGGAAGTTGAAGCGTATAAGAGATATGCTGAGAGATTGGAGCCGTACATTACTGACACTGTTCATTTCATGAATGACTCAATTTCTCAGAAGAAGAAGGTTTTGGTCGAAGGTGGTCAAGCTACTATGTTGGATATTGACTTTGGTACATATCCTTTTGTTACTTCTTCCAGCCCTTCAGCCGGTGGGATCTGTACGGGTCTTGGTATTGCACCTAGAGCTGTTGGTGATCTTATTGGAGTGGTAAGAATGATATTCACTCGTAGATTCTTATTTCTGCACTGGTCTTCAGATCTCTTATTGATGTTGTTAGGAAACTAGTAGTGTATGATGTTCATAAGTTTGAAAATTACTGTTTAATAAACATATATTGTAAGATATGATACCGTTGTGATGATACTGTTTTGTCAGGTAAAAGCATACACTACAAGAGTTGGTTCAGGCCCATTCCCAACAGAAAATTTGGGCCCAGGTGGTGACCTTCTGAGGTTGGCTGGACAGGAGTTTGGCACTACAACTGGTCGTCCTCGTCGGTGTGGCTGGCTTGATCTTGTTGCACTGAAATTTTCTTGCCAAATCAATGGATTTGCATCACTTAATCTCACTAAGCTTGATGTACTTTCGGACCTGAACGAAATCCAGCTGGGTGTGGCTTATAAGAAGAGTGATGGCACCCGTGTTGAATCATTCCCTGGTGATCTTCGTCTTCTTGAAGAACTACAAGTAAGTGTAGCTCTGTCTCCATTACTAGATAGAGCAACTTCTCTTGTTATTCATTTGATTATAAAAATTTACCTAGCAGGTGAATCCTTTGCTTTTACGTGTTCATGTCTGATAAAATCTTGAAAAGAGAGCTATATCTTAGGATCCTTGTTTCTTATTTTGCTAATTATGAATAACTCTGTTTATCTGTGCAAATGTTTGTAGGTGGAGTATGAAGTTTTACCTGGATGGAAGTCTGACATTTCCTCAATCAGAAGTTACGCTGATCTTCCAAAGGCTGCACAGCAATATGTTGAGAGGATTGAAGAACTCGTGGGTGTGCCCATTCATTACATTGGTATTGGGCCTGGTCGTGATGCCCTTATATATAAATGATTTGTAGGGTTAGTCTTTTTTTGGCCCCTTCCGCAGACTCAAAAGATGAAGCAGTCAAGTTACTGCAAATGTTCACTTATTTTGGAATGACTTGTGTATCTGTTGCATTTTTGCTTATATTGGAATGGAGAGGAATTCTGTGTTTGAGCAGCGGATTTGTTAAATTCTTTAAGTTTTTGCTTTCATGTAGATCTTATGCTATTACTTCCTTTGATAGGATATATTTTAGGTCAGTCGAAGTCCTGTAGATATTGTTTATACCTAGTCTTTATGGATATCAACAGAAACAACAATGACAACTTCTACGTGTACCTCGGATTTTTCTTTTGCACCTTTCTTCAGATTTTGATTAGTATTGGCAGGTAAAACTTTTTGAAGGGTGTTAATGCATCATGTGATGCGTCTCTGTGTTTTCAGCTTGTCGTTTTCTTTTCTCGACAGACTTTTGCGCTGGTCAATTTGAAGGCTCCTCAGGTAAATCTGTGCATACCACCATAATCTTACTTTACTTTTTATCCTCTTGCTTTTTGGGATATTTGATTTGATCTCTGTGAAAGGAATATGATAGATAGGCTTTTGCATGGTTCACAAACATATTACTCTCTTTTAGGACTGTGACTTTCACTACTTCTTAAACTTTTGAGAAAAAATGAACATGCTTAATTTAATATCCGAAAAAGCAGAACTGGCTCATATTCAGAAGTACACTGACTCATTTTATTGCTGTTTAGTAATAGACTGCATTTTGAGAAAATCCCTCCTCTCTACCCATGTATCTATCATCTTACACTATTCCAAAACACTACACTAAACCTAAAACCGTATGTGTACTTCTGAATCTGATGTACTAGAGTAAGTAGCTTTCACTCAATCCAATAAACTTCCGCAGAAGTCCCAGATGGAAGGGAAAGCTAGGCCATCCTCAAAATCATAGGTTTCAAAACTACTGGAGTCAAACTGCATAGTTGTGGTTTCATTTGTTGGCATCTCGATCAGCGTGTCCCAGCTAAAACTCTGAGCTATGGAAGAACTTCCAGTTTCTTCTTGCTCGTTCCAGGGCGGAGGGGAATGACACTCTGCTAGCTCACTTGCCGCTGTTTGACTTCCATCCTTCAAGATTCCTAACTGCTGAAGAAACTCAGTCAGGTCGATCTCTGGTTTCTTCTGATCATCATCGTCACCTTCTTGCATCGTGTCTGTTTCTTCCTTGCTACTTTTTTCCTCGACATGGCTAGTATTAGTTTTCGATTCGGTGGAGGAAGAGCTTGAAGAGTAGGATTGAGATAGAAGTCCATTTTTCTTGAGTTCCTCTAGTCTTTGCTGGATAATGTGAACACTAGGCTGAGCATTCACATTAAGCATACCACAAGAAGGAAACATAGAGATAAACTTCCTTGAAGGAACCCATTTAAACCTCTGAGAGTTATTAGGAGGAGGTCCTGGATTCCGCTGAAGATGAGGTAAGTTGAGATAGGCGTCAGGACCATATAGTTTCAGAGCAGCTTCATCATAAGCCATGGCTGCTTCTTCAGCTGTAGCAAAAGAGCCAAGCCAGAGTCTTGCCCTCTTCTTGGGCTCTCTGATCTCCGCCACCCATTTCCCCCATGTCCTTTGCCTGACTCCGCGGTACTGACAAAGCGCGTTTTGTGGACCACCTTTACCCCGAGCAGGACCCTTCTTCCATTGTTTCATTGAGGTTAATTTCTCCATCTTTGTTGCAGTGAAGAAGAAGATTGAGAGTGTGTGAGTAAGAAGAGTAAGAGGTGTGATAATAAAGCTAAGATAGAGCAAGTGACTGTTTAAATATTGTCACGGTTCATTTCACTTCCCAGAGAATTGCTTTTTTCACCCGCGCATGTGACCGTTGCTTTCTCATATTCTGTTATTTAGAAACAAAAACGAAAACAAACACAAAAATAAGTCCTTTTAATAACTTCGTGTTAATATTCTACTTCGGCTAATACTATAACAAAAAAATCTCTTAATTGTAAATGTCCTCTAAACTCCAAACAGTTACACTTGCCAATCTTATTAACACACTTAGGATGATAACTGATAACTTCAGAAGTTAATACCATTTTCCTGTGGCGTTATTTATTTATTTTTGCTTTGATTTTGAGGATATCATCAAATTATATACGGTTTTTGTTCAATAATGTATCATATTCATATGAAAGGCTTATACCAATCCATTACTAAAACAAAATTCGATTTCGATATAGTTCGGTTTATATGCACAACTCTAATTTGTTTGCGGAATCTAGTGAGACAAGGCAGGGGGTGTTCTTGAGTTCCTAGGATTCTTTTTCTTGAAATAGCTTTTTGGATTGTATAATTTATCCTTTTGTGAGACATGAGAAAAGAGAGGCAAAAGTCACGAGTCACACACACATACGAATCACATGTTTGATCGTGAGAGTGAAGTAGTATTAGAGATTTTGAGATTTTAAGCGCCGCTCCTTCATTTTTATCCCATGCTCGTTCCATCTCTTACGTTCACATCTGACTCACCACATTGTCCCATAAAATCCATTTACTCCAAAGACTGATTAGACCAATATCAGTAAAATCATATCAGATTGGTTCATTTTTAAACCGAAATGGATTGTCTTGTATGAAAGTTGGGCTGAAGACTAGTGAGTACAAAGTGAATTATAGGGTCTATGCATTTTACATAATCTTTAGACTCCCTACCGAAAAACTAGACCCATTGCTTACTACGTACGACATACCACATTTACATTAGTCAACACGAGAACAAAACAAAAATGAGTAAAGGGTAACATATAAGCTGATCTGATCCTACTCGAAAAAGACATTACGAGGGTGTTATGCATGCCAATAGCTTGGCACAAACTTCACGTACGTGTGGAGAAGGATCTGACAAAGATGCTTTCGACAGAACTGATCTTGCTTCCAGCAATCCCTCTGATATGCTTTCCAGTATCACGTCTTCACTCGCCATGAGTGATGCCATCAGTTTTGCACCAGCCAGCTTTTCCTACACAACATCAAAAGAACAATTTGGCCTCCGCATAAGAGTAAAATCTCCAAGGGATGCATAAATAGATACAGACAGTTCGAAAATGGACTAGGATTATAAAAAAAAGAACGACAATTCAAAACATGATGCATATGAGGATGATGATACTCGAGTCGAGATTTTCTGTCTACTTCAATCCGTTTGTATACATGTTAGAAATACGTTTGATAGACTTCCGGTACCTTTTCAGATCCTTGTTCAAGAAATCTCAGGGAAAGTTTCAGTAGATCAGATGCAAAAGGGAGAAGTGTGGACTTCAGATGGTACATGGCAGAGAACAGGACCTGGATACAAGCTGCACGAACCTCAGTCGCAGATATGGCCTGCACAAAAATTCAGGAATTTTGTTAATAACTAAACAAAATAGTGATATACAAACAAATTTAACCAGATCCGAAAATAATGTAAGCAGTCAAAAGTACCTTGAGGGAATGAATAAGAGGTGGAAGAGCTTTTCGAGCAAAAGTCTTCTTGGCAGACTCAGGAATTTTTTGACAAGCACTGATGAGCACATTTGCCATGCATAGACGAAAAGGAAGAGGAAGAGGATTTTCAACAATTAGGTGTTCAGTATTCAGCTTAGAAATAGAAGAACATCCACTATTGTCGTCTATTAATCGATTGACTGTACAATCTAGGACGGAATTACTTGACGCTTCAATACCTACAGATCAGGATATACGTTATATTCAAGTCTGGAAATGATATCAATCATATCATCAGCACTACAGACATACAACAGCAATAATACTAACCAGGTGTGTCCTTCCCTATCGTACGTTTTTTGCCTCCTAGAGATGTTTTTGCAGACTCAAGATGTTGGAGTTCAGCACATATCATCAGTGCCAGACAATCAATGCACCCATGTTGTACTTTGGAAACTGCAAGGAGAATAACAGCCGTTAAGTGTGGAAGTGAAAAGTAACAGCGCTCGAGTTATAAATCAGTAGCCACTAGCCAGTGTCTTACTTTCATCCTCATCAGAAGGCCATAACAAAATATTATCCAGGACTTTCCTAATCTTAGGTGTCACACCGTGTGAGAAAGACTCCCAGCCTCGAACCTGCAAGTGACCGAAAACTTGTAACGTCCAAATCTAATCCAATTTCAAACAAACAAGGATAGCTGAATATGTTAATATAGAAAACGAAAGATGAAAATATTACCACAAGGGATGTACATATAGAAAATAGGCAAGATTTAATCTTGAGACTGTCTTGCATCTCCGCTGCTTTTTCAAGTTGCAAGAAAACAGTGGGAAATAGCACCTGTTGAATAAGAATGCGAGCATATTACAACTTTTGAAAATAAAGAATAAGTTAGACTGTTGTATAAATAAAACTAAAGTCAAGCATTAAGACTTTTCCAGATATAAAAAGATTCTCATTACTAACAGAATTTAGTTATGACGGGTGGAAATTTTGCATCTGCTTTGCCCTCTCATAAAGATAACAAAAGACTAGATGAAAGGTTTTCTAAATCCACAGTGAACTTGAGGACACTCGAATGAGCCCCCACCCTTGTTTTTTTGTATATTTTCTTTTTTTTTTTACCTCAAAAACAGATGCTTATCTATCTATTTAAATATGAGCAAAAGACTGACAACGAATACAAGGTCGGAGAAGGAAGCCAGTTGATACCTGGGGATGGATACGTCCACATAGCTCAGCAGAGAGTTTCCGAACTTCTTCAAATTCGAACTTAGAAAATGCCCTGAATTACAAGAGTTAGTTCGCAAGATATCAAATAACTTTGAACGTAGATGACGTTTCATGATCAACAAGAGTAGAATAACCTTTCCAAAATGAAAGCAGAGATGCATTGACAATCCTCAAACTTTATGTCCCGATAGTCTGATAAGTAAGCACGAAAAGAAACAGATATGGTGAAACTAGTCTAAAACTGTCGAGTTCTACTCTGGCTCATGCTGTTAACAAAAAAAATCCCACACTTCTATTATCAAGATTGGGAATTCAAATACATAACAATACATACCATTCACAGAGTCTCCGGCGAGGAATTTACCATAAAGTGTAGATGAATCAATATTATCAAACACTCTTTGGGGAAGCAGCCTTAATATAAGCAACGGGCAGAGGTGGTCAAATAGAGATTTCTCCAATTTAGTGTTGTCAACAGAACTTTTAGTATCAGATCCGGATATGAAGCTCTCATCCATCCTACCATAGAAATGACATTATTCGTGATCAACTTATGATTTCCGAAGTTGTTAAAAGTTTTACTTACCATAGAAATCACATAGCGTGAGGATCTATTGCTCTAGTTTGAGTTGTTACAAATTCAAGAGAACTCTTACTTGTTTTGCTCCTTCATATGTGATAGAACATGCAGAAGGACCACATCCGATGCATCTGCCAAATGTTCACTGATGCAACTAAGAAACCTAACCATGATGGCATTGGATGGCTCCAAAAACATCTTGTCAAGCAGAGGTCCAATCAACGAGCCCCAGTTTTGAACCTGAAAGAATTTTATAACAATCAACAAGCAGACAAATATTATAATTTCCTGTAGCTGGCACAAGCTTATGTCGTTCTAATACTTCCCATGTAAAGAGTTGCACAGTGGAAACATAGGAATGTAATTAGATAAAAGGTAATAGGACTTGGAAGGGGGAAAAAGAACAACCAGTCCTATAAAACGATTCTACTGAAGGTTCAGAGTTAAAAGTTCAGTTTTGATTTTTCAATCAGTGGTGCGACAAACAGTTTTTAAATGGTGCCTATATGAGCACTTCGAAAATAAAAAGGATTTCATTTCAAAGATAACAAATAATTTAGCGAGTATGGCATACTGCCGGACTTACAGTTCTAGCCCACTCTGAGATCAGCTTTAGCACTCGATCACTGTCAAAAGTTGGACCTACAAGAGTACAATTGGATGATGAGTGCATTCGCCAGAGAATGATAGTGTCCAGTTAGTAATTCAGCACCAAACTAGCTCATATTTTTATCATTTAAGTTTCACATTCCGCTTATCCAATTTATATTTGAACTGTTGAACTATTTTCTTACAATACTTTTGGATAACAAAAATGTTTGACACGGGACGGAGAGCGACAAAATGAAGTTGTATCCCAGCTTATGTATAGCATGAGCCTATGATTATGAGATAAGAAACTAAATACCTTTTCCATCACTTTCTGAAGTATCCAAAGCTTGAGTATTACTATATAACAAAAGAGAAGATCAGAAGCAGGTTAGCCTCTTAAAGTTTAGCTCTATTTACATGACAGCGCAAAAACAGAATACAAAACCAAATCCCGTAGTCAGGTTAATATATTTACGCAAGTCGCTTTCGTAAGTTTAAGTTTACAGAATTAACCAAATAATACTGTGTGTTTGTCACTCGAGTTAAATGGGGATAAACAAACAATTATGTATACGTAGAAGAAAAGGAGAAAAAGAGACAAAGTAAGTTACCTAAGACAGGTCAGTAACATACATATAACATCAGAATCCTCCTTGTGATGTTTAAGGACCCCAAGCAAGGTTCCACTAGCTGATGATTGCACTTTCCCATTGCTCGAATAAATGAGTGTTACTAAATTTGGTAGCACAAAAGATGGCTCTGGAAGAAAAAAGAACAAAAACTAAGCAGTTGATGGCTTGATTCTATGGGAAAGCAGAAATAAATGCTATTATATAACCTTAAATTGCTACCGAGAAAGGGAACATAAATCTAGAAGCCTAGAACCCCAATTTTGGGGTTCTTTACGAATCTTCCTCGTATGAATATTACATATGAACTAAATTCTCTTCCTTATAAAAAATACTGTGTAAATTCAGCAAATTTTATAACATGAAGACAGGCCAGATCGAGAGGTTATTGGAGGCATAAGATTGCCTATATCAGAAATTGATAATGGCCGCAAATAAAAGCATTTTTAAAATAATGTGTAGAAAGGCAAATAGAAGACCAACCAATTGAATTCAGCAACTCTGAAGTTTGTTTACGGATATAAGTTTCCTTATCTCCGAGGCACTTTAACAAGCAGTCCGCAATCACTTTCCTGAAATAAGTGCAGAAAATGAGTTCTGACTTCTGATGGCATGAGAATGCAAATAGAATCAAGGAACTAAAGAAGATGAGATGAAAAACATTAATGATTGCGTACCAGGGTATATGAGAAGGAAATGAATCTTTTGACATGAGGATTACTTCTGCTATCACATCCATCGAATTCAGCCTCTGGGCAGTAGTTCCAGAAACCAGGCGTTGTAGAACTTCACTGAGACAGTTATTATCTGCATTCCTGGTAGATGTTTCTTTAAGTCAGAAGACAAACTAGGAACCATAACTGGTAACCAGAAAGCTACTATCACGATGAAGGATTAATGGAAAGCAAGAGTAGACATACTTGGAACAATAGTCTGCCAGAAGGACACTAACAGCTTTGGCTGCGCCATCCCTCTCATCAAGAAGGTGAAGCAGTGATGGTATAACAACGTCCATGCACATTGCATCAGAGAAGCTGTCTCCGGACTGAGATTGTAGCTTAAAGATAAGTGCCTTAAAAATAGCAACAACGCCATCTGATATCTCTTCATTGTTACCGCGAAGCTTCAAAGGAAAAAGGAAGGGTGTAAGAACCAACATTATGAGTTTCAAAATTAGTAGGAAGTCAGAAAAGCCTACAGAAGAATAACATTCTAGCATTACTATTAGTGCTGCGAAAACAATTGCAAGACAAATTCATGTAAACTATGTCATTACTCCCTATTTAAAAAAAAAGGGGGGGGGGGGGGGGGGGGGGGGGNGGGGGGGTGGCGGGATATACCTGATGTAGAAGACAAGGCACAAGCTTCATTCCATACTCTGATAGTATGCTCTCAAATTTCTTTCCCTCAAAGCGGCCCAATAGAAGGCATAAACAATTTAGGAAGAACTTCTGTGTCTCTATACCACCAGTCTTGGTGTCAGAACTTCCCTGAGGATAACTTTCTGAGTAATACTGCATCAATTTTATCATTAAATCATTATTAGCCTTCTAACGACCCAATCAATTTCAAAATAACAAGAGAAAGAGAGAGAGAGAGAGAGCAGAAAGCTAGAGAAGCATTAAAACCAGAACTGCATCATTTTAGTGTTATTAGCTTTAACAAACCGATTAATTTGTCACCAAAAACCGATTAATATAGCATCTACTTGCACATTTCTATCTTTTTAACAAAGAATAAAACTGAAGATAGCAATGACATAGAATCTGTTTACTCTTAAAAAAAACGAATCAGAGAACTTAAGCAGATTCAGAGAAGAACACAACATACACCCATAGATATAACTATGAATGAATTTGTCCCTATCACAAAATTTTGAAACAAAAAAACATGTCGATTATGCCTAACCTTAATGCCAGACAAATATTGTTCCACCAATTCCTTACTAATCTTTGAGAACTTCTGATCTTCCATGTGGAGCAAGACACTGTAATGCTTCCAACAAGAAGAGAGAAGTCGAGCTCCACCTGAAAGAACCCTTGTGCCTGGATTCCAGGTATGAAGCAAAATTTGATAAGCAAGAATCAGAAACAGAAACGGACCAGATTAACGACAGGTGGCACTAGTCAAAGACCTGCCTCCTTTTGGGAGCCACCGTGATGCTCTTTTAACTCCTCTAACCACTTCAGCACTTGACTCAGCCCCTTAGCATGCAGTACCCGATTTTTTCTGTTCCACTGAAAGGTAAATTCTGTCAATATTACACAACTCAAATCATGGATAACTTTAAAATGTAGAACACAAATCAAGTATATTTTAATGGATCAGTAAACATACAGCAACAAGACACTGTACAAGACGCGTCAGCTCCTCCAGGCGGTTCCACAACATACAATTTCTCTCACTGTTTGAGTCTTCAGGTAGAGAACTCTGCTTTTTCTTCTTCTCGCTAGTATTAAGTACTAAAGCAACCGGTTGATGAGACCCCGTAATGGTTGATTGCTTTGGTCTATTGACCAGGGTATCATCCCTCTTTGCTAAGGCTCCAGTAATTGAGAGCAAGCAATCAGCAGCAGAAACAGCAAGACGAGATGGCACCTCATATCCATCCTGCAAAATGCTAAACAAAATAACAGCTCATAACTAGGGGGATATGACTATGTATACAAGTGAATATACTTGCTTCATATATACATCATACATACTAATCTGAGTACTTTATATACCTTCCTTTTTCTATAATCGTCAACAAGTAAGGCACACAGAATGAAACAATCTCCATAAACATAGAATGTTTCTCCCTAATCCCTGTCAACAAAAAGAAAATTATACAAGTAAATAATAAATCAAGCGAGCTCAAAACAAGGAAAGACTTTTCTTTTCCCTAAGAGAGATAACCGGTACTGAATACATAGTACCAAAGATGATGACAATGCTCAGTTCTCACCATTCCAAAACCCATGATCCCCATTATCTTCACACTCTACAAGACTTCTGACAAGTAAACACCATCCAAGCGCTAAATACCTATCTCCACTCCTAGCAATAATCTTCGAAAGATTTCTTGAAACGACTTGAAAGAGAACTTCATCTTGAAACAACCAATTCAGAAGTATCATAGCTGGATTACAATGCTTAACATCCTTAAACCTTAATGTCTACAAAAAAAAAAAAAGTATACAAACCCATAAGACCAAACAAGGGAAAAGACCAAACATTTCAACAATCAAACACTCAAACACAAGGGTTTAAGATGATTACATGTTCGATGACGGGTACAAGAATTTCACTTATACCCTCGTCTCTATCAACAGCATCTCTAACACACTTGTGCAATAACCAAACTGCCTCGTCAACAGAACCTAAGCGTAGTCATACCAAATCTATCAAACTAAGGAACCAACATTTGCAAACATATACAAGAACAAAACAAATTGGAAACATTACACTTTACCTGAAGAACCCTTTTGGGAATCAGGAGAAAGACGAGAGATAGAATCCCGTAGCTTTTTAGGGCGAGCAGACAGAAGCGTACTCATGAATCGACCTACAGTGACGGAAACCAGAGACTCTGGTTCTGATCTTCGTATCAATTCGTCTTCCAATCTCTCCATCGTCACTGACACACAAATTTCAGTCTAATTTTGTAGCAATGTCGCGAAAACGATGAATTAAAACGCTGCCGCTTAATGTAAAAGAAAACTTCAAAACGGCGTCGTTCTGACGTGTGAAAAGGAATATTTGGGGGTTACAATACAAATATCGAAAGTCAGGCCCATATAAAAACTGTATATTGGCCCAAAAGACCAACAACGATTTTGATTGAATATGATTGATTAAAAAACATACCAAGAAAAAAACTGTTTACCTAAATACAAAATCTATTATCACACACTATGATTAACAAACCCTTTTCACAGTTTATATTTCCAAGTCCTAATAAACCACAGTTCCAAATTGAAACTACATTACCTAATCTACCTATTTATCTGCATTTTATCTCTTCGCACTTATGATGTACATAATCTGATCTCAATTTTAAAAACTAATAGAAATGTGATTTCAAGAGGTAATCTTGTTTTTTCATATTTGGAAATATATAAATAAATAGTTTAAAAATGTAGAAAATTTATAGTTGTTAAATGTAGGATACTAACAAGATATTCAACAATTAAGAAGAAAAACAACGGAAACCAAACAAAAATCCGGATCTAAATTTGTAAAATACACATCAAAATTCTGAATAGAGATTTTACTTTTTAAAATCACATACCATATTTAAATAAACAAAAATTTGATCTTGGGAGACCATGAGAGACCATAGGGGAGGAGGAAGGTGGTGGGACAGCGAATGAGACCTGGGGTAGACTAGGGAGCATTGGTTGAGCATAGAAAATAGGTCTTTGAGTGGAGAGGTGGAACCGTGTTTATGGATCCTCAAAATAATGATGGAAAATAGCAGGGACGTACATAGTTGTCTGGTGCAAATGAAGAAAACAAAATCAAGTATTAACTACTCCTCATGAAAACAAACCAATAACATTTTTGAAGATTTGGACTAGGAGAACAAATTAAAAAAAAAAACTGTAAATAAAGGAATTGAATCGCATTTCAAGTAACATAGAACCTAAGAGCATGTCCAATGGCGAGTTTTAGGAGAGGTTCTTATTCTTTTTAGCATTAAAAATAAAGCAAAATTGTTATTTCAAAAATTAAAGCAAGAGAGATTCTCTTATTTAGGAATTGTTGGGAGAGGTTTAGAACCTCAAACATATTTTAGTAGTAAAGTTAATGATTAAAAATAAACATCAACATCAACATCAATGGCAGATTCCGAAATTCAATCGGACAAGTAACAAAATCAACTGCCAGTAATAGGTTACTGCATTTTCATTCTCTCTTATATTTGATCATTTATTTCAAATTCCGTTATTTAATTTACCTCTTTATTTACATTTTATATGCATATATGTACCTATGTTGTACCCGCTACTTTATGATTTAAACTAAAAAATATATATTAAAACATATGAAAAGTATCATGGAAGCGATAAGGTGATTTTGTAAGGTAATCTTGGTCGTGGAATGGTGTTGTTTGGAGGAGGCCACATCACTTGAATCCGTATCACCTCAATCCACTCCTCCACCTCCTCAGAATGAAAACAACCAAAGATATACACCAATCCAGAATGAAAACTAACAAATAGAGAAGCAGTTTTAGAATATTTATGAAAAATTACATATGTGGTATATTATGACTATATCTTAACCACTTCCGTTGGAAGAAAGTAACTTCTCTATGAGAACAATTATATCAGAAATCATGTGATCAATAGATCCACATGGAACTTGTTTGAAGCTGATAGTGTTTTAGTTTTTTCTGTATTGTATCTATTATATATTTGTTTTTGCGTTACGCAATATATACCATCCAATATAATTTTGAGTTTTACTTCAATCATGTTTTTTCAACGAATTCATTAAGTTATGAGATGTAAAAAACTAATACCATTTTGATTTTGCGTAGCTCACAGCTTGGGTCGTGGATGTGGAGGAAGATTCTCAACATGCGTGATACTGCTACTTCTTTCCTTAGGATGGAGGTAAATAATGGCTCCAGGACATCATTCTGGTATGATATCTGGTGTCCGCTTGGTAGATTAGTGGAACTTACGGGTCCCCGCGGTTTCATCGACATGGGGCTCCCACAGAATGCCACTCTCCAACATGCTTTAAGTCGAAGACAAAGAAGACATCGTGTGCCCATCTTTACCCAAATTGAGGACGCTATCTCTATAGTGCGAGCCAAACATAGTTTACTCCCGGATAAACCCCTATGGAAGTATAAGCTGGATGCTTATCGATCTAAATTCAAGGCTTCCACCACCTACGACTTGCTTCGACAGGCCACACCAACGGTGCCTTGGCATACACTGGTCTGGTTCCCGAACCACACACCACGATACAACTTCACCATTTGGCTGGCCCTCCACGATAGGTTGACTACATGTGACCGCATCAAGAATTGGGGTCTCTCCATTTCAACAGCGTGTGTTCTCTGCCACCATCCATTGGAGACGCGAAATCATCTTTTCTTTGAGTGTACTTATTCAGCGACTGTATAGACTTCTATTGCACAAGGGCTGTTCCCTCAGAACTTTACTACTCAATGGGAGAGAGTTGTGGAATTTCTATCGGTAGTTCCTCGGGATTTGGTGCAACGTTTTTTACGTGCTTATGCCTTCCAAGCCACTGTTTCACATCTGTGGAGAGAGCGTAACCACCGACGCCACGGCGGAATCGCTACTACGACTGCAACTCTTGTTAGACTGCTGGACAAGACCATACGAAATCGACTCAGCTCGATTCGACTACAAGGCGACAATAGATATGACGAGGGGATGCAAGCCTGGTTTCGATCTCAACAGCCCACTCTACTAGCGAATACTTAAGTAGCGATTTCTTAATGTTTTTCACATAAACGCAATTGTAAAACAATTTTTTTTTGTTTGAATATAATTTAACATTCTTTCAAAAAAAATAAAATAAATAATACCATTTTGATTTAGCTTTACCAATTTTTTAGCTAATTATTTATTTGCTTTAAGCCGGATTCAGATTAAAATCAGATTGGTTTATATTCAAACCAAATGGGATATTTAAAATGAAATTTAAAATGGAATTTTGGGTTAGAGGCAGAGCTATCAACAGTTCGTAAATGCCTATACGAGGACTTAGNCAGAGCTATCAACCGTTCGTAAATGCCTATACGAGGATTTAGATAACTAATGGATTTCATTTCAAAGATAGCAAATAATGTATCATTGTACAAGGAGACGATGAGCCATGCACTCTTCAGAGAAAAAGTTGAATTATTAAAATGTGTTCTAGACAATACTTTTGGATTATGCAAATATAAGACATATGTTTAATACGAGAAATAAAACAGGAAAATGAAGCCGTGTCACAAATTACGTATAGGAAGAAACCTATATATTAATGAGATACGAAACCGAATACCTTCTTACTTTCTGAAGCATCTAAAGCTTGAGTGTTACTAGATGAAAAAAGTGAAGATCATAAACAGAAAGGCATCTAAAACTTCTAGTAGACGTGTTACCCCTGTTGAGTCTTTCCCCAGTGTAGCTTTTTGAGTTTTGAATGTGTAAGTAAGGACATGCTTAAATTTATCTAAATCATGGTTCAAAAGTCCATAGCTCGATTACCAGCTTTTTATGCTTGTGTAGACAAAAAGCTGGAAGAATTCTTTTGAATTCTTTGGTATCAACCACTTCATTTTTAAATTCTGTAAACAATGTTGATCTACAAAACCCAAGTTAAGAACCTCATTCGGGCATGCAGTTTAATGGAAAACCTAACCATGAAAATCTTTGGCTGTATCTTCGTTTTAAGTTTTTATTCATTTACTTGCATCGAAAAACCCATATGGGTTCAATATTGGTTCCTAGTTATTACATACTTTGTATGTGTCATTTACATGTAATGCTAGTATGATTCAGTTGGCTACGATGTAGTAAAAA
>OVAP01001910.1:0-21560 GCA_900406295.1 Aurinia saxatilis | reverse complement strand
ATTCACGGTTGAAGAGATATGACCGTTTTAGTGAAGACATGTCGTTCTGACAAGCAAACAGCAAAGGAAACTTTCCTTTAATTGCACAAACCGCCGNAGTAATTTGCTTGTTAGGCTTAGGGTAATTCTAGGGTTTATGATGGATTGATAGTTTAAGATAATTATTAGAGGAATCACATAGTAGTTCTTCATCTAAAATTCTGTTTAATGCTAGTTCATTGTTGGCCATTTTGAATTTAGACCATAGGTTAATTAATTGATGCGACAGTATAATTAATTGCTGAAATTATTTAGATGAGCAAAATACCTATCTGCAGAGAAATTTGGTTTAGGGATTTTGTGAACCAATTGAACCTAGGATTAATGCTTGTTTAAATTCATAGAATTTGCAAAGAAATTTGGAGTTCTAGGATTTAGACATAGATAATCTTCGCAACGACAGTTGGCTGATTTTACATTACTGATTCATGTTCTAGGACAGTTCTTAATCATCCTCTAATTAATATCTTATTTATAAATTCAGATTTCCCAAAGAATTACTCATAGCCTAGATTTTGTTTTATTGAATTTAAAAACCCATTCTCTGAATTTTAATTAAAAGTTTTACATTAGTTATATTTATTAAATCTGCTTAGTAAAGTTTTAATTCTTATATCTATAGGCAACTTAAAGTCTCTGTGGATTCGATCCCTAAATACTACATCTAATTAATTGTGTTCTTGCAGTTAGTTCTTAGGGTAAATTTGAGCATATCAGATACCACACTTAGTGACCAGATAGCCGAGGAACTTTCCTGATTCTACCCCGAGCCGACACTTGGTTGGATTGAGCTTCATGTCGTACGAGTTGAGCTTCTGGAAGCACTCGTCCAGGTGGAGAACGTGGTCGGAGGCTTTTAGGGACTTGACCAGCATGTCGTCGATGTAAACTTCCATGGTTTTGCCCAGCTGTTCTGCGAACATTGTGTTAACCAGGTGCTGGTATATAGCTCCAGCGTTATTTAGCCCAAAAGGCATTACTTTGTAACAGTACGTTCCCCGATCAGTAATGAACGATGTTTTTTCGCGATCGTCGGGATCCATAATGATATGATTATATCTAGAGAATTCATCCATAAAGCTCAGCAGTTCATTTCTGGCGGTGGCTTCAACAAGTTGGTCGATATGTGGGAGTGGAAAGCTGTCTTTGGGACATGCTTTGTTCAAGTCTGTAAAGTCCCCACATACTCGCCACTTCCCATTTTTCTTTTTACGACCACCAGGTTCGCAATCCAGTCTGGGTACTTAGATTCCATTATGGATCCAACCTTTAGTAGGCGATCGACTTTGGCGTTGACTGTTGCAGCTTGTTCATCGCTTAGCTTACGTTGTTTTTGCTAGACAGGTTTGAAAGAGGGATCGACGTTCAACTCATGGCAAGCTATCTGTGTGCTTATCCCAGGCATATCCTCGGCTGTCCAGGCAAATGTGTTCACGTTCTGTTTGAGTAATCTGATGATCTCTTAGCGTAGAGGCTCCTGTCTGACTGCCGATTTCCACACAGCATTCTGGATGCCCGTCGTTCATCGGTACTGACAATACGGGGTCTCCGTTTATCGGCCCTTTGGGAGACTTTGCGAGCTGTAATTGCTATAAGACCCTTGACAACTGTTTTTCATCATCATGATCGGCTCGACTTTTTTTTTGCCTCCGCCGCTGGTCTTCGGTCAGTCACATGAGATATGAGTTTGTGCTCGGCCAAGAGGCAGACCCTGGACTCTCTTTGGCTTCCACGAATTGTCCCAATCCTCATCGGTGTTTTGAATTTCACGCACATATGTTAAGGAGAAGGGACAGCTCTCATCGCGTTTAGCCATAGTGTGCCGAGTATGACGTTGTATATGGCTGGGTGGTCGGCGACTAAGAAATCCATGATCTTGGTTACGCCCAAAGCCTGAACTGGGAGCCTGATTGTTCCCAGTGTCATTGTCGTTTCACTGGAGAATATTGTCAACGGCTTGGGATTTGAAACCACCTCGGTGAGAGGGATGTTCATTCTTCGGAGGGTCTCCTGGAAAATCACGTCCACCGTGCTTCCTGTATCGATGAGGATCTGGGCCACCTCGAAATCATTGACGAGGAGTTCAATCACCAGAGGGTCGTTATGAGGGTGAATGATCCCCTTGGCATCTCTGGCTTCGAAGGACATGCTATGGTCGGGGTTGTCGCGGTTGGATGTCACTCTGGAGATGGAGTCGGCCTGTTGCTGGAAGGCTTTGATGGAAGATATCGTGTCAAAACATTATTGTGATCCGCCCATGATCATATTAATCCGAGGTCGAGGGCCTCGCTGCTGGTCACCTTCGTCTCCTCTATCGCGTTTATTTGTATCGTTCTATTGTGGAGCTGGTCGGGCGTCATCTTTCTTTGGTCCTGAGAAATCTTTTATACTGAAGCCTCCCAGTTTTCCCTCGACCAAACACTTGGCCAAGAGGGCTCCCAGGACCTTGCAGTTAGCAGTGCTATGCCCCTTATTCTGGTGATGGTCGCAGAAGGCGTTTCCATCGTAGGCGTTCTGGAGGAGCCACTGGTTTGAACATCCTCGTCCTCGGCCCCCTGTTCGACCTCCACCTCGGCCTCTAACTCGTCCTTGGCTTTTTCCAGGCTTTTCTTCGGTGCAATAGCATTCATCGTCCTCGGGATGATCCACGAGTTATTTGTGGGAGCCACCCTGAGACGATCCTTCATGGTCGATGTAGCGACTGGTGGCAGTCTTTGCTCGTGTGGATTATTGCGGTACAGAAGACGCTGGTCGGCTCTTCGACCGTCCTTGCTTTGTTTGGAGAGTCAGCATCTCTTCTTCATCGGCTATGTACCCGACAGCTCGCTGAAGAGCTTCTTGGATGGTGACGACCGGTCGTTTCGCCAGTGATCGGCGAAATTTACCACTGAATAGCAATGCATGTTTTAGGTCAAGCGTGGTGGCGTCGCCCATACCATCGATCTGTGTTAAGGTAGACTTGAATATGACTATGAAGTCGCGGAGTGATTCGTTCTGTCCTTATCAGATTTTTCACAGATCCTTCCCGGTCGGCTCGGTTCCTGCCAGTATCACGTACTACGCCAGGAACTTGCTCTGGAGGGTGTCGAAATTGTCCACTGAATATGGTTCCAACTTTATGAACTAGCGGAGTGCTGCTCCGTCCAAGTGTTCGGCGAAAAGGAGGCAGAAACCGGCATCCCTCTGCCCTTGTGAGAATTTTTCCTTGTTCATGGCTACATGAAACGCAGCAAGATGAGCTTTAGGGTCGGTGAAACCCTTGAAGATCGGGATCTTCATCTTCCCAGGATCAGGTATGTCCACCGCTGTGATGGCTGAAGTGTAGGGAGTTTTCCTCACCTCCTCCAACATCCAATCAATCGCGGGAGCCGAAAAAGCTGCTCGGTGAACCTGGTTTTGGACTGCTTTAAAACCGTCATTGGTTCTAGCGATCATAGCTCGCATCTCTTCGAGGTCGGCGCGTAGATCGCGACGCTCTGTTTTCTCATAAGAATCGTGATCGTCGTCAGAAACCTCTATTCTGTTCGCCCCAGTCTCGGGATCGGGGGCTTGCTCGTCGTTAGGATCAGTGGATACATCACCCTCGGCTTCGTTCCCAGCCTCTTCGTCTGTATTCTTAGCTGGTTCACAGTTAACAACTGTCCTGATAGGCGTCACAACTCCTCGTCTTGGAGGTGGAAGACGAGTGGGATCTGGGATCCTGAAAGTGTTGGAAGGTGTCTGGAAGCCATCGTAGAAATTGAGAGAGCTTTGAGCGTTAGTTGGAACTTTTCTCGGCGGTTTCCGTGTAGCGGCCAGCTGGGTAGAGATCGTGTTTAGTTGACTTAGGACACTGAGGTTTGTCGTCTCCTGCTGGGCAGCCCTCTGAGCGAGGTCGGCCAAGGTGGCCGCGACTGCATCTGGGTTCACCTCGACACGCTCTACTCCCTGGTCGTCGATTACGGTTTGCGTGATGGTGAACGGTGTGGCCGTTTCTGGCTGGCGTCCTTCGGGAGGGTTTTGCTGTTCGTCGGACATTATGTTTTGCTAGGGTTTCGGTGTGTGAGAAAAGTTATCGTTCCCCACAGTCGGCGCCAAATTGTGTGGGTAAAATCACACAATCACTATTTGTTTGAGATTCTGGATGAGGGCCTCGATACAATGATCAAGACACAAACACAAAAAGAACTAGCAAAGGATTGCTTTGTATTGATTATGAATAAGAGTCTTTCGTAGCGTAAGCTTTTCTTAGGGTTCTTAGGCTAGAAAGAGATGATCATACAAGTTTAACCTAAGGAAGTATATATACAAGATTATGCCGACTTAGATAAGTTAAACTCCTAGATCTTCTCGTATATTCCCGATTCGTCTTCCTTTTTCTCTTCAGGTCGGCTCGTCTTACTTGGATCTGGGCTGCCTCGACTACTGATAGTAATTGGGCTTTTTGTATTGCTCGTCCCACCATATGACGAGCTCATCTTTTCGAGATCAAACAAGGATAGGCCGAAGAAGTGATTCAGTTTAACTCCTCGACCTGAAACACAGGATACTGATTTGGCCGAGGATAGGTTCTGACTTATATCCTCGGCTTTGCGTATGTTGTGAGATATGCCGAGCTCATGGTTTAGTTAATAACCTCGGCATTCTTCGACAAAAGGTTGAGTGACAAGACTGGCCGAAGACATGATACAGATAATGTCCTCGGCTCTATGAGTACAGTGACGTATGCCGAGCTCGCGATTTGATAAACTCCCTCGGCATGTCCAAAGACATTGTCTATGCCGAGGAAATGACTCCAACAGACTGTCCTCGGCATTTGCCAGTAAATATATGGCCGAGGTCATTCCTTAAAGTCTGACCTCGGCTCGACTGTTCGATACTTAGCCATTTTTCTCGACTGTTTGTCTATGATATTAGGTGGGTGATATTTGACACACGAAAATGGAGTATTTTTTCCAAAATTAACGAATGATATAAAGACCTAATATGTTGGCATTATTAGAGATTAATAAAAAAAAAGGGTCTAAAATTTTATGGGTTCATACACACAAAATTGAAGTATTTTTTTCTAAATTACCAAATGATATAAATGCCTAATATTTTGGACACCATTAAAGATTTTATACAAAAAAACAAAAAACCTTAAATTTAACGGGTTATACAAACACAAGTTGAGTATATTTTCAAAATTACCAAATGATATACATGCCTTAATATTTTGTAGATTAAGGCATGTAAACAAAAATGTAATATTTCATACAAAAAATGTAAACAAATCCTTAAATTTGGTGGGTTAATACACACGAAAGATGAGTATTTTTTTAAAAAATGAACAAATAATATAACTGCCCTAATATTTTGGACACCATTAAAGATCATACAAAAAAACATTTATATATACGCAAGAAAGTTGAGTGCTTTTCCAAAATTACCAAATGATATAAAAGCATTTATATATTGGACACCGTTTGATATCATACAAAAAAAAGGTTGAAAAGTCCTTAAATTTGGTGGGTTAATACATACGAAAGTTGAGTATTTTTCAAAATTACCGAATGATATCAATGCCTTTATATTTTGGACACTGTTGTGGATCATACAAAAAGAAGTTGAAAAAACCTTAAATTTGGTTGGTTAATACACATGAAATTTGAGTATTCTCTAACATTACCGAGTGATATCAATGACTTAATGTTTTGAAAAATGTTAGAGATCATAGAAAAGATGTAAAAAAGTTCTTTAACTCGGTGGGTTAATACACATAAATATTGAGTATTCTTCCAAAATTATTGAATCGTATAAATGCCTTAATATTTTGGTATTTTTAGAGATCATACAAAAAAAAAGTAAACAATCTTTTATTTGGTGTGTTAATGAATGATAAACATGCCTTAATATTTTGGACACCATTAGAGATCATACAAACAAACAAAAAAATTGAAATATCCATAAATTCGGTAGGTTAATACACACGATAATTGATAATTTTTCCAAAATTACCAAATGATATAAATGTCTTATTACTTTGAACACTGCTAGAGATCATATAAAAAAGGTTTATAAAACAAAAATTTGGTGGGTTAAAACACACAAAGTTTGAGTATATTTACCACATAAAGGAATTGAATCTGAATAGTTTGACCACATTATAAATTTGACATTTCATTTACACAAGTCAACTACTTCAAAACATAACTGAATCGTGGAATCTCGATAAGACGAGGTTACTTAATCATTGCACTATCTTGTAAAACATCATTTCAAAGAAAATGTAAATAAGTATATAAGTGTTATAATTTTAATAAAATTAAGATAAATTAAAGGATACAAGTATCAAATAAATATAATATAATTAATGTTTGTTAAAAAAAAATTTGAGCTAATTTAGGGGTAAAATAATATAATGTGTTTTATAAATAACTATATATATATATATCCAAGTCATGTTTATAACGTGGAACAGAGAAACAAATAAATTAAGCAAGTCATCTTCTTACATACAAATTAGAGAAGAAAAAGGAGAAAATGGTATGAAATCTAAAATGAATAAAAATTAGATATGACTAAAACAAAAGAGAGAAAAAAAAACTAAATTGGATAAGATTTGGTGTTCGTACTCACAAAAACAGATCATTAAACTTATCTTTCTAATATGTCTTATTTTTTTCATTGCATTTTTTCTCCTTACTCAGTACTCTGATCCTTCTCAGACTCTGTCTCTTCTATGGAATCATTTTCTTTCGGGGTATAGGTTCAAAAAGAGTTCACATAGTAGTTCTAAACCAGATATATATTGTATGGTGCAATGTGTTAGAGATGATGAGAAACACGCGTAAAACCGCAGAGGATAATTGTGCATATTCTGAGACGAAGAATAAATATGCATCATGGACAAAATACAGAAGAGGAGAGGTAAGTTATTTAAATCTTGAGATAAATTCATACGATTAGGGTTTCCAAGTATCAGTAAAAACAGATATCATTGCCTTCTTTATAAAGTTTATATACTGGTCTTGTAATTTACTGTGTGTGTCAATCACAATTTAATGATAGATTTCAAAATATCTTACATCCAAACATGAGGATAATATTATGACACTGTATCTCTTTACCCATCAGTTTTCAGTATGAGATTTAGAGTAAAATTTTAAGTTCCCTTAAAAAAATTTTCATAAGAGAGTAATGTTTTAAGAACGTTTAGGTAAAACAAAATTTCAATAATACAAATTAATTATTGTATAGATTTCAGATATAAATAGGTAACTAAGCTCCTTCACAATAATATTTTCGTAAGATTTCATCTGGGGTTTTAGCATCATTATAATGTATAGATTTCCGACGGCTGCTTGTTCGTCGGATAGTCGTCAGTTATCCGTCGGTTTTCCGTCAGAAATTGTTCCGACGGACGACGTCCGTCACTTCGTCCGTCAGATTTGCCGTGTTTTTCTTGTAGTGTTAGGCATAACGACATAACATGCATTTACAAGATAAAATGGATAAAAAAAATCCAATCACAAGACTTAAAAATCAAAACATATACTAAATTCTTAGGGAGGAAAGTTTTATGGTGTTAATAGGATACAACCATTTTTTTTTTTTTTGTGTTGCATAGCAGTCATATGACCAGACAAATAAAACCTTACTTCCATATGACCATTTTCTAACTATGACCATGTGGAGGATTTTGACCTCAAGATAGCCAATAAGATCAAAAGCCTCCACATGAAGACGATGAATTTCTGCCACCGTTTGAATACAATTTGTACCCTAAGTTGAACACCATCATAGAACACTGAAAATAGTAACCCAGTAAGATAGAGAATTTACAATTACACAAAAGAAAAGTTGAGAGAAAAGTGATCTATAATGATCCCATGATCCTTATAGTGACAACTTTAAGAGCCAAGCTAGCTATATTGTTACAATAATTTTTTAGTTAGAAAGTCGTAAAACGTTTGCATAAGTTTTGTGGGGGTTGGATTTCATACCCTAAGATTGATAGCATGGAAATGACTAAGTGTTTTCGTCAAGCGCGAACAACGGCGGAACACTTAGAAATTGAACAAAGTGACAAGGCATTTCGTAAGCTATTACTTATGAATCATCTACAAGAGGGCATGCGACCTTAACGTAGGTCAACGGAAGCATGCTCCAAGGAAAGCTCCCCATGAGCTAAGCCACACATATGGGTCGCGGATCAAGCTGAACTCACCTTCCCACGACCCGAGTCCTAACTAGCTCACCTTATCTCCTCTCAAGCCAGTCCTGCGACCTAGGCGAGTCAACAGCTCACGACTCCTTCTTTGCTCGTGCAACCTGCGACCTAGGGTAGGAACCAGGTCGCGACTTTAGGCCAAACTCACTTCCCGCGACCCAGCGGATGTCATGGCTCATCGCTGTGCCTGTCGTGGGTCGTGCCTTTGCCTTACACGTCTTTCCCGTGACTCGGCCGTGGTGTAGCTCACTGTTTGTCTTCAAACACCGCTCCCGTGACCCACTCGGATATATGGCTCGCTGATTTGCTCCTAAGACGTGAACCGCGACCCAAGATGTTATCCGGCTCGCACATTTGCTTCTTGACTAATCCCGTGACCCCGAACAAGGTGTTGGCTCGTACATATATGGTCGTGAAGCAATGACCCAGACAATTGTGCTGGTTTGCATGTCTTCCATACGTGATTTTCGTGACCCGTACGAAGGCAATCAGGTCGCGGACATGGTCAAAGTTTCTCCCACGACTCAAACATACATCCTGGGTCGCGGGAAGACATAAATCATCAAGTCTCAATGCCATTTCGTGGATCAATCAAGTCAAATACTTAGTTCCAACAAGAAAACATGATCCACAAAGTAACAGTAACTTACACTATCATGAAATGCGACCTGCGTGTCCGACTACACTCTCGACAAGCTAAATGGTCCGATATCCAAGCCAAGCCTTTCAGACAGATTACTCACCGTCATTGTAGAAGATTCGAGAAGGATCGAAGTCGAATCTACGAAAAAGGAATTCTTTCCTTGTTCTACGACAAAAAGGAAATTTTTAGATTCACATCGGAGAAAAGGAAACTATCGAAGAAGTTGTCTGCAAGAAACGGAAGGTGGCCCATGAAAAGCCCGACGACCTAGGATAGTGCAGCTGAGAGTATGAACACTTTGCTAGTCATAACTTACATTGTATCTTGAAATCTCTTAACCTCTCGAACTCTAGAGAGCTCTAGCAATAAAATTCGTATTCATCTATTTTTTGTCTTCCGTTCTGTTTTGTCTTTGAATTCTGTCCGTTCTCTCTTCTTTCTCCGTTCTCATACTTACAAGTGATTCGTACAAAAAGATAGTCGACGATCCCTTAAAATTTCCGTTTATACAAGTTTGTGGTTGTGTGAATTTCGGTACACACAAGTTTCACGTTCTCTTTATAGTTTACAAAGGTGTAACAACTCTCCCTACCTTTTAACGATCCCATTCCTTGAATATTGACAGACTGATATTTTACCACTTTTTACTACAGATTTCAAGTACTTTTGATAATAAAACCAAATGATTTTAAGATAAATGTTATGATTTTCACTATTTTATGTTTTCAAACTATTTTTGGAAGAAATAAGCATTTCAGGCATAAAGATGGACATTTCTCGCCCAAATCAGAAATCCGATGCGAGAGTAGGACCTCAGATGAAGATGACGCACAAATTGGATTGGCGTGAACTTTGGAGACAAGGAATCCACGCGAGTTAACTATCACACGGGCCTAGAATCAAGTCATTCGACCCATTTAGCCTTGGAGTTACGGCCCGTTTAAGAGAAGCCTTTTGAACCCGATTACTCTTAAAGCCCAATCGACCGAACAGCACAGCGACCGATCGACCAGAAAGAGGATGACTACTGAAGACTTCTAGAAACTTCACAAGATTACTCCATATATTCGGGTAATATCAGAAGACAACTGAAAGCGCATGAGAAGAATCAGAAGATAACAAAATGGATATTTGATGAGTGAATCGATCGAACACTCAACGGTGACCGATCGATCAAGAGGAGATAAAGTCAAATATTCTGATTCTCTTCTGTGATTCGATTCTATCACTTCCGTGAAGCCCTCAGACATCCTCCGCCCTCTATATAAAGAGACATCTCGTCTTAGAAAAGAGGTATGCCTTTCCACCCCACCTAAACTCTAGGAGAGAGCACTTTGCCTTAAAAACACTTAAAGCTTTTTATTGTTTTCGTTTCTATAGGTGCTAGGGGAGATAATCTCTTGTATTTGAACCCCTGTTTCTATTTATTGCATGGTTATTTTGCTCTTCATGGTTCTTTCATCTATGTTAGAGTAATTTGATCGTTGGGATCAAGGTTTTTTCATTGTTGCATGGTTTGGTAGATAGATTGTTTGCTGATCATTTGAAAGAACTTTATATTTACTAGAATTAACTGAGACTTGTTAGTTTGATCACCTAGCTTTTCATAATAGATTCTCTTCGGTAAAACACCCTTAGGTTGAAGATCTGACGAGTAAATGATAAGCTATACAAGTGGGATCTCGACAAGAGAATCATATGTATGGTTAACATATTAATCCTTTAGTAGAAATCATGATTGCCCCTTTGTTGAGGTCATGTGCTTTATGTTTGAAAGAGATTGAGTCAGGAAGACTTCAATACGAAGGCTGTTACAAAACTTAATAATTCGTCCTGTGTTTATAGAGAAATACCTTATTCGTAACATTTAGATTAATTGCATTCAAACCGTTTTCATTTTACAACAGTAGTTTCATAGATTTCATTAAAAATCATTTTCATTGATCGAACGATTATTCCAATCGATCAATCAAAACCCCAAAAATCATATTCGCATCTTAGCTCAATTTGAATCCCATAAGCTTGCAGCGTAGCAACCCCTTTCTTTGTGGATATGATCCCTAAGTACTACTGCGAGACATGTGCGCTTGCAGGAAATATTTTGGGTGAAAACTAAATCCCCATCAAATTCAACTCTCCTGATAGTTTTTCTCTCTAACCCATATATAGTAGAAAACATATAGAGGGATGGATGGAAAGCGTTGTGACAAGACAATTTCATTTTTAGTACTCAATCCAACAAAGTGTAGACTAGCCTATCTAACTAAGTTCTGCCATAGAAGGCAACTCATCAATCTGATTCGACCATTCATGTTTGTTGGGGTCTTCTAGAACGTATAACTCAAAATTTCTACTCCTTCCACTGATAGAAGAATATCCTTCCACGGAAAGGGCACCCAACTTACCGTTATAGTTAACGATATTTGCTGAAGGATCAACAACTATCATGGAAGTAGTGAACCTACATCCCAAATTAAAATGCAAATACATTAAAAAAAAACAAAAATCCAAGAGACAAAACCCAAAACTATCAAATACACAACAAAAGTAAACTCTTTTTACCTAAAAACAATAGCTTATGTGCAGTTTAATAAGGAACATACATCTCGCGGGATCAGCGAATAGAACTAGACAATTGTGGATCCTGCCTACAGGATCCTACTTGCAGGATAGTTGCAGGATCCGGTGCAATTCTCGTTAACTATCATGGAAGCAATAGTATGTGCCACACTTCCTTCTGTAACCGAAGATGTCTAGTTCTACGACACCATTGTGGTTGGAGTAGAGATTAGAGAGCATGGTCGGGTTGAGGAAGGAGAAATAGTTTGTGGTGGTATGTTTACACTTTATTGGTAGAATGGTTCTAGTACCAAGAATACTACATATACCTAAGTTAAAGACATCTGTCTCAAATGGCAGGATGATCGGTTGAATCCGACCATGGTTTTTTTCTTGAAAAAACCAAAAGGATGATTATTGGATACATCATCTTCAAATCACCAGGGTTTGTATAGAATGATAGAATTTATCATTTTTCGTGATTTTTTTCTTTTATTTCTGTAAACCGAGGGTGTTTGAGTCAAAGTCCAACTGACCTTTCCGAGGAACAATACCGACGACTAAATTATCGGCATACAGAATTTAGTCATCGGTATTGTTTCTCGGAAAGATCAGTTGGACTTTGACTCAAACACCCTCGGTTTATGAAAATATAAGAAAGCTTTCAAGAAGAATGATTAATTATATCCTTATATACACACCTTGGTTTTTTTAAGATGCATCTCCATTAATGTTCCTTTTGTCTATTTTTATGAAAGAAACCACAGTCGGATTCAATCGATCATCCTGGCTTTTTAAACAGATGTCTCCAACTTCGGCAGATGTAGCTTGCTTGGCAGTAGGACCATTCTTCCAATAAATTGTAAAGGCACAGCCACAAACTTCTTCTCCTTCGTCATCCCAACCATGCTCTCTGTTCTCTAGTCCAACCACAATGGCGTCATAGAACTTGACATCTCCAGTTACTGAAGGAAGTGTGGCACATACTATCGTGTGTGATCGGGATTTAGTTTTCGCCCAAAATTTTCCTGCAAGCGCACAGGCTCTCACAGTAGTACTTAAGGGTCGAATCCACGGGGAGGCAAAGTGTACCCATCAGCAAAATTGATTCGACTTGAGCTAAGCAACAAAATAAGGTTTTGGGTTTTTTATCGATCGAATGAGGTTAGTCAATCGATCGATTGGAAATTTTTTGTTAATGAAATGCAAAACAAAATGAAATAAAAGAAAAAGATAAATAATAAGTTGTTGCAATTGTCGGGTTTCAGAGAATTCTTCTAGATTTCATGGATTAAACTATTCAGGTTTTATAGGCAGATAAATATCTGGTTAAGTATTTAAACCAATCATAAATTAATCTCCCTATTTTCATAGTCATGATTAAACATGTTTAACATCCTAATTTACACAATCGTCACAAAATGTAAACTAGGAAAGCAAGCCGCAGAAGTTGTTTACCTATAATTTAATACTAGTTCTTATCAATCTCAACATATTGTCAAAATGAAGAGATCAATATATAACAAATTACCTAGGGTGTCAAATCTAAGCAATCATGTAATAAGTATAAATCCTACCTATCTATCAAGCCATGCATAACCTATTGAAAACTCCTATTCCCAACAAAAGATCTACTCAAGAATGAATGAAGCAACCATAGCAAAAGCAATGTAAATCAAATCCATAAGTAATAGAAAAGGGTTCAGTAAACTTCTCCAAATCAGTAGACAAGGATGAGAAATCTTCTCACTTACAACAACAAGATGAAATAACAAAAGATTTGAGAAAAAATGAAAGCAAAGTGCTCTCTCTTGAGAGTTTTGGTGAAAGAGAGGCACACCCTTCTCTGAGATGAGAAGTCTCTTTATATAGAGAGGGAGGCATTGCCAAGGGCTTCAGTTAAGGGATAAGAGAAGATCAACTGAATAGATTCACAATATTTGATATTATCTTCTTCAGTCGATCGAATAAAATGGATATTCGATCGATAGTTATCCAAAAATATATTTTGGTAACCACTAAATATCTTGACACATCTGGAAGCTTCTACTGGATCCTTGGGCCTTGAATAACTCATAGGATTCAATTAATGGGCTTCAAGAGACGTTTTGGGACATGATCGATGGACCCAATATGGCAATCAATCGATCGTTCTTCCTTCGCGTTCTTCGACTGCTTCACATCGAGACTGCACAATCTGTCTTCCGTAGAATCAGCATAACTCAATATCTAACCGCTGGGATTTCTTCATTCCACTTGCATTGGAAATCTGACTGCTTCATCTAGCTCGTGTCAAATTCTCAGATCAATATATGATGGGTAAGGTCTTCATCTAAGGCCAAACTTCTAGAGCATGGAACTGATCCTCTTCACCAGTCTTCAATATTAAGGAAATAACTTCTTGGTCGTTGGGACGAATGTCTTGATTCCAAGCCCATGTGACAGCTGACTCACGTGGTTTGACTGTCTTCAATTCTCACTTCAATCCAAAATGCACAACAGATTCATCTGGCCCCGAACATTTGGTGCTGAATTGCTGAACTTGGAGAATAATGCCTATTTATGACCTAAAATACCTTATTTCCACAAAAACACTTTGAAAACATAAAATAGTGAAAAGCATCACTTTTATCTTGAAATCCTTTAGTTTTGTCATAAAAGTAATTGAAACATATGGTAAAAAGCGGTAAAATATCACCCCTATCAATGTGTAAAATTTTACACTGTATATTTACAATAAAACAATATGTTAATTGCTATTATAGTATAATATTAGAATTATCATGATTTACTAATAAGGAAGTTAATATTGTTTCATTTAATTGAATTTCTAGCATAAATATACAAGATCTCATGATTTTATATAATGAAATTGGTATTATTATATTTTATATTATCATAATTTACTAGATTGTCAAGGTTAAAACTAAGACTTTCATTGGTGGCCATATAGAATGTTTTGTAGATAAGTCTATGTATTTATAGAGCGTTCTAATTTCCTTTTAGGCGGTCTAGAAAATTATGATATAATAACGTGTTGCTAAATAAGGATAAGTAGTCAGCTTTTCATCTTCGTACCCTGAAATGGCAATCATCAATGATCCTCAAATTTAATCATGAACACACTGTGCAAGAAAATTTAATTACACACATTCTCTCTTATCAACTCAAACTTCTACACATCCATAGGTATAAACCTCACGTTGATGCGTGGATTTTAAAATATTGGTAGTGAATTTGGCTATCTTTGATGCTATATATGGTTCTAAATGAGTACTAGGGGCTGCTCCATCTATGGGAAACAATGTGTCATATAGTAGTTCTACTGAGAAGTCTAATTCTTCTGCATGTTGTAGGGCAAGAATAAATTATAGAATGGAGTGTGTGAGACCATATAGATTTTGTTGTTGTATGTGTGATATTTCCAAATGCATAAGATCTTCCTTTTAAACATATTTTTGTTGCCCTCGAAACACTTTTACTTAACATAATATTATTTGATATTAATTTGTTTCAGATCTATTTCTCTTTGACTCAAATCAACCAATTATTTTTGTCTGAACGAGATCAAAATTTAATATCAAATAAACTACGTAAAATCTTCCTAAAAATAATTAAATAATTCTCGTGATAAAAATATTGATATTCGGAATATATATATAGTTCATGTTATTAGGGAATATATCCCATATCAGAAGTTGGAGGGGATCCTTAGTAATTTATAAGTAAATTGCGTTTATTCACTAATTTCTAATTTGTTTTAAGTGGAATCTCGTGAAACGTAACATGATATCCAAATCCATTAACCCCAAACAGGTATAATAAATCAATTATCGATCCAAAAGTGGAAATGTGGAACCATTCAGTCTTGATACAAGCGGACGTAGTAAGAAGTATAGTAACAACCAGCAACAACAACAAAGAAAAAACAGAGACTGAGACACCTTTGTAGATTAATTAAGTGAAAAAGATGCATCGATAGTTTTTTTTTTCTAATTTCTGATTTGCCTTTCTAGTCTCTCAATTTCATCAGGAACAATTATGTGGTTTCTTATTTAAAAATAAAATAAAATTGTGGTTTCATTTTGTTTAAAATATATTCATCTTAACAACAAAATTTTATTCATGTTTTTCGAATCATACATAAACAAGTATATGATAATAAACTCAAGACAATTCTTTTTTTATTCGATACATCAATTACTCACTTTTGTCGAAGAAAAGTTGGATTTCATGATGCCATAGACAAATCTCACAAGCAGAAGAAGTAATAATGTCGTCGGTGAGTTGATGCCAAATACACCTTTTAATGTACTTCTCGGTTTGACCATCACAGTTGCAACTCTCATGAACATAACTTCCTTTGAGTTGTCTCAAATTGCCTCTCTACAAAACAAAAATGTCTTTCGTAGTCTCTCTTCGAAAATTTTCCATCTCTTGCATTGTATCTGACATGCAAAGTTTGATTATAGAAGACAAAATCTTGAAACCCTTTTCTTTTGTTTCACCTCCAAAACCCAACGAGATCATCCCATAAAGGTATTTTGCTATATGATTTCCTTCCTTTGCAACTTTGGATGAAAATCTGATTCCTCTATCTCGTTGTTCATGATGAAAGTGAGATAGAGGAATCGGATTTTCATCCAAAGCTGCAAAGGAAGAAAATCATAAAACAAAATATCTTTATGGGATGATCTCATTGTATTACAAAACCAAAGGGTTTCATGATTCTGTTTTCTATAATGAAACTTCGGATATCAGATACAATGCAGCAGATAGAAACTTTCCGAAGAGAGACTACGAAAGACATTTGATTTCGCGGAGAGACAATGATGAGACAACTCAAAGGAGGTATTGTGAGAATTGCAGGCTGCGATGGTCAAACCGAGAAATTCATGAAAAAATGTATTTGGCATCAACACAACGACAACATGATTACTTCTTCTGCTTGTGAGATTTGTCTATGGCATCATGAACTCCAACTTTTCTTCGACAAAAGTGAGTAATTGATGTACTGAAAAAAAAAAGAATTGTCTAGAGTTTATTATAATATACATGTTTATGTATGATTCACAAAACATGAATAAAATTTTGTTTGTGAGATGAATATACTTTAAGCAAAATGAAACCACAAAATACATTTTTTATAAATAATAAAACCACAGAATTGTTCCCGAAGAAATTGAAAGACTACCAAGGCAAATCAGAAATTAAAAAAAAAATGTCTTGGAACATCTTTCTCACTTAATTAAGCTACCACTATGTAGCAGCTTGTGGGTTTTTTTCTTTGTTGTTGTTGCTGATTGTTACTCTACTTCTTACTATGTCCGCTTGTATCAAGACTGATTAGTTCCACATTATAATTTATAAATTTGCCATTTCAGTCACCGAAGTCTGCTATTTCAAAACATAAATGAATCGTAGAATCTTGAAAAGAAAATTACTTAATTATCGAACTTCCAATATCTTGTAAAATATCATTTCAAAGATAGCATAAATAAGTATAAGTGTTATAATTCTAATACAAAATTAAGATAAATTAGAGGATAATAACAAATATCAAATTAAACTAAGAGCTAACTTAAATGGAAAATAATATAATGTATTTAAAAAATATCACGGGGAGAGCTGCACGGTGGAGTTGTTCTTAAAGCAGTTCATTCAAATTATTCAAAAAGAATTTGTAATAGTCTTAAATTTCCAGATGATATAAAAAATAAATCTTACAAAAAAAGTCGAAATCCTTAAACTCAGTGGTTTAATACACACGAAAGTTGAATGTTTTTTAAAAATCACTGAATGATATAAATTCCTTAATATATTAGCATTGATAGATGGTGGCTTCAATGGCACTAGAGAGTGGCGCCTCCTGTGAAAGCTCCCTTCTACAAATCCGCCCACGCTCGACCTAAACACAAACAACTTGTAACATATTATCACAACATATAGCAAAAAGTGAAGGGAACCTCATTAACAGCTAGACACAAGACGTTAATCAAAATCTACAGAGGAATGAGGTGGTGATAGAAGTTGTTCAAAAATCATAGAAGAGGAAAAAATGTGCTCCCCTCTACAAATCCGCCCACGCTCGACCTAAACACAAACATCTTGAAACATTTATATGCTAATATCCCAGTTTTCTTTCCTTTTAGTGTGTCCACATCATTAAAACTCTTTTAAAAGTGTCCACATCAGCAAAATTTTAAACCAGAAATAGGCTCTTAAACCAGAGTTTCCTGGCTATTAAACCATACTATTTTTTTTAATTCACCCAAATAAAAAAATCTCACATACCCGACGACTCAACGGGTGATTCAATCTTCCGCTTCAACAATGGCGGCTCATCATCATCTTCATCAACAAGAAAGGCACAAACCAGCCAATTGAAATAAGGGATGAAGCCCATGGCTGCCAATCTCATGTATGTTCACACAGTTGGTGGCTTCAATGGCAATAGCGAGTGGCGCCTCCTGTGAAAGCTCCCTTCTACAAATCTGCCCACGCTCAACCTAAACACAAACACTTTTAACATATTATCACAACATATAGAAAGAAGTAAAGGGAACCTCATTCACTTCTAGACACAAGACGTTAATCAAAATCTATAGAGGAATGAGGTGGTGATAGAAGTTGTGAAAGAATCATAGAAGAGTAATAATTGTGCTCCCCTCTGCAAATCCTCCCACGCTCGACCTAAACACAAACATCTTGAAACATCTATATACTAATAACCCAGTTTTATTTCCTCTTAGTGTGTCCACATCAGCAAAACTCTTTTAGAAGTGTCCACATCAGCAAAATTTCAAACCAGGAATTGGCTCTTAAACCAGACTTTCATGGGTATTAAACCATTCTAATTTTTTTAATTCACCCAAATTAAAAAAATTTCACATACCCGACGACTCAACAGGTGATTCAATCTTTCGCTTCAACAATGGCGGCTCATCATCATCTTCATCAACAAGAAAGGCACAAACCAGCCAATTGAAGTAAGGGATGAAGCCCATGGCTGCCAATCTCATGTAATTATAGAGGAATGAGGTGGTGGTAGAAGTTGTGAAAGAATCAAAGAAGAGGAAAAATTGTTGGGAAGTTGATAACCATATTAAGATACCATTATAATATATTGCACTCACTTATGTGTCAAAGGTAATAAACTTACTTGCCATTCACAATCTCCAGGATTCAACCTGTACAAAAAACAAAAGGTGTAAGCCACAGATCCCCCACCATTTAGTACGATACACGTAGAAAACAGATAGAGGCTTTCAATCTTTTTTTGTGGTTTCGAAAATGAAGTCCTCCTAACTGTGTTAAGAAGCTTATGTTTAACAACCTTCAGATAACATTAATTGCACCAAAGAACCAATTTAAACCAAAACTCAAATTTTACCGAATACATTTATTTGTTGCTTAATTAAACAAATCATCAACACTTCAAATAGTCAAACAAAAGAAGACCAAAAGACATCAAAATATCAATGAAAAGCATCATTACTGTAGCCTAAATACAACTATCTTGAATTCCAAATTCACAAACTACATCAAACACAAACAGAACTCTGATTAACCTAAGAAACAATGTTAATCAATTTTTTTTCTTTAGTATTATTTCTTCCTACTTCATTTAATTTCAATTTTGAATTTACGCTTCTCTACTATTTATGAATTTGTTACAACAAAACAAACGCTTTCCAAATTTACAAAAAACAAATCCTATCCGAGGACATAAGATTTCACGAAGAGAAAAAAACATTCAAATATTAGAAATATGAGCATAGCCATAAAGTTTTTCTTTAATTAAATATATCCCATACCTTCTGAAAGATTAAATGTTACCAAATAATTTGGAATGATGCATTGCACCAAAAAGATGTTAAGTTATGAAGAACAATTCGTAAATGATATACATATGCTGTAATTAATCTACCAATTTTTGGCAAATGAAATTGTTCCATAAAATATATTTACGACATAATCAAACAAAAAAATGACTTCTTCTCAAAGATAATTAAGGAGGTTTTATAAAATAATCATTGGCGGGTTTTTCAAATTTCACCAACAACCGCGTTTTCAGGACTCCAACATCCGATAGATACATATTGCATTTTCCAAACACTTTTGCTTCAAAACAACCACCAAGAAAATCTGCATGTCCACGACAATGACGGAAACAACAGTTTGAGTATTATATTGTTTGTCTGCTTTCATGTATGGTGATATTCGTATATTTGTCGAGTGTTGGTAAAACCAAATGTTAATCATCTCAGACGAATTAATATAATAGATTATAATAATAATAAACATATTAAAACATTTACGAACCACACCCCGCGCAACGCGCGGATCAAAACCTAGTTTTGAACAATGTTAGAGATCTTACAAAAGATGTAAAAATTTCCTTTAACTCAGTGGGTTAGTACACATAAACATTGAGTATTTTTTCCAAAATTAATGAATCGTATAAATGCCTTAATATTTTGGTATTGTTAGAGATCATACAAAAAAAAAGTCGAAAAATCTTTAATTTTGTGTGTTAATGAATTATAAACATGCCTTAATATTTTGAACACCGTTAGAGATCATACAAAAAAAACAAATCGAAATATCCATAAATTCAGTAGGATAGTACACACGATAATTGATAATTTTCCAAACTTACCAAATGATATAAATATCTTATCAGTTTGAATACCGCTAGAGATCATATAAGTTTAAAATTCCAAAAGATTGGTGGGTTAATACACACGAAGTTTGAGTATATTTACCACATAAAGGAATTGAATCTGAAAAGTTTGACCACATTATAAATTGGGATATTTCGAAAAATACCTCTTTTGAGTTTCAAATACCCTTTTCTATTTTTTTTTCTAAAAACTGATTTTTTAGTAAATATAAAATGACCAAACTACCCTGAAAACAATATGCAAAGATTTTTTATTTCAAAAATCGTAAAAAATTCTTTTTATAAAACACCTTTGAATTTATAATAAGTTATCTTATTACGTGTGCTTTGTTGAGTTGAATTGATTTGTTAAGCAAGAACCAAAAGCTCTTTTTTGCCTTGCTCCTTCCCCTTGCTCATTCTCCATCTTACCATCACCATTCTCATAATCACTACCAGCATCCTCATAATCATGATAATACTTATACTCAGACTCATCATCACTATCATAATCCACGTTGTCGTCTATTGATATATCTCATATTTTACCGGTTCTTAATATAATAAACGTATACTAATTTATATTTTAGATTCTATATTATCATTATTAGAGTCCAAAAGAGTCAATTTAGGTGCATGAATGATTTTTGGTCACTTGGTGAATTAAGGAGGAATTATGGAGCAAAGGAAGCAAATACGTGGAATGATAATGCAGAAGCCATACGAAGGTCTTTCCTTAGGAATTTTAATCTCAAATTTTGAGTTAGCTTCACTTTGACGGTGGTTTCAACTCATTCGGATTATTGGTTGACGAGACATGACGGTTTTAGTGAAGACATGTCATTCTGGCGGGCAGAAAAATGAAGTTTCCAATTATTATTTGGAAGCAAAGGAATATCGAGCTTTCCTTATTTTTGCCAAGGGGCAGACGTTTTTGTGCTTACAAATAATAGGTTTTGGCCATTGTTTAGGCTTGTGCTTTGTTTTTACTTTGAGAGAGTTTTGGGAGAAGATTTCTTAAACCCTTTTATTGAATTTATATTGCTTTCTTTCAACTATTGCATGATGAATTTCTTTGCTATGTTTGAGTAATTCATTAGTTAGGTTTAGGGTTCTTAGATTATGATGAATTTCTGTTACCCTTATGTTTAATTTAGGAACCATTAATTAACTCTTCTCATAGATGTTCTTATTGCTAGATTCATAGATTAGCTACCTTGAGTCTAGATCATAGGGAATTTATTATACACGAGAGTCTTAATAAATTGTTGGAAATTTTCTTGGGAGAGCTAGCTATCTTTTCTCAAGGAAACTTGGTTTAGAATAGTTAGTGAACAATTGAATCGGTTAGTTAAGCTAATTTAAATTCCATAGGATTTCTCAAAGAGATTGGGTCTTTCTAGCGTTTAAACTAAGATACTTAATCTCAGCGAGAGTTGGATTTGCTTGATAGAATTGTT
>OVAP01001909.1:0-21560 GCA_900406295.1 Aurinia saxatilis | reverse complement strand
CAAGCTCTGCGGTTTAGCAGGTGAGACCATTTCACATACATTGTTTAAATGGCCCACTGCACACACTGTTTGACTAGCCACGGGAATTGATCTCCCCCTCCCCAAATGGTTTCTCGTCGTCTCTCTCTGACATATGGCATACATTTTTAGCTTAATGGAGTCTCAGAAATTCGATCACACCATACACAGGGATATTCCTTGGCTCATTTGGCTCATTTAAAAGTCCCGAAAATTTCTTATACACCACAAGAAAATTATCTTCCCTTATTCTTGTCGTGTACACAAGAGCATTTCCTTGAGTGACGGTTGAGTTGGTCAGATTTGGTTGAGCTTCAACAAGAGCAGCAGCGGAGAGGAGGAACCAAGATCAAGCGATGGGTTTGAGAACTGGGAAAAGATTTGAGCCAGTGGGTTACGGTCTAGATCCATGGCTAAATGTCACTCGGCGGCTAGGGTTACTGGTCGCTAGAGAGAGAAGGAAGAATGTTTTGGACAAATCCAAAACGACAAAGGTGGAGATTTGTGGATATATTGTCGGTTTGGGTTTGGGCCAAAAATACAAACATGCATTCATACGCTGTACTGGGCCTGGTGAGGAAAATTGGCCCACTACAGTTTGTTTGTTCGAGTGAAACAACTATGTTATAAACAGAGAGTTTGTTTTGCTTTGGAGAAAAGGAGAGGAGGTAAGATCGATAGTTTTACAAATAGAAAGTTTGTTACAGAGAGTTAAGAGAAGAAGAAGAAGCATCCAGCTGGTCAATCTTCTTCTCGAGCAAGCCTAACGGTGATTCGCGGCGGTTAACGGCGACGGGAGCGGCGAGGTTTCGCGGATCCTCTGAAGTTGCCTTGAGAAGGATCACGGCCAAAGTTGGCTTGATGAATCCGTGCGAGACGATCTCTCTGATAGCTGCAAGCAAAAGCTAGCATCAGGTTGTAAGAATTCGTTTTGATCTCTGTACTCAAGGNCAAGCAAAAGCTAGCATCAGGTTGTAAGAATTCGTTTTGATCTCTGTACTCAAGGTCGATATAATGAATGCATGGAAGTTTGGTTCTTCCCCCGGAGAGTAGTACTTCTCAATCCAAAGAGAATAAGGCGAACTCCAGGTAAACAAATTTGTGTGTGGTCCTTGTCAAAGATTCAATTTTTAGTACCTAGGGTTAAATCAGATTAAAGAACTAGCCTAGGATCAACTAATACGGAGTAAGAAGAGCACTCTAGGAAGTAGATTTCTCAACAAGTGGTATCAGAGCACTGGTTAAAGCGCAAAGGAGGATTGTGGTCTAACAATCAAGGCTTTGTGGTTAGTTGATAAAAGGAAAGATCAGAAGTGTGGGTTGTTTCTGCTAAGTCAGTGGTTCAAGATTCAGTCAAATTTGGGTTCACAAGTTTCAGTTGTTGAAGAACGTGGCAGAGACTTCATTACTTGAGGTATACACAAGATGGATCCAATAAATGCAAGGTTCGAGGTGGAGAGATTTGATGGCCAGGGAGACTTTGGCATGTGGAAGCATAAGATGAAGATGCAGTTAGAACTGCAAGGGCTACTCTCATGCCTAAGTGAGACGTCAGAGATCCCACCAGAAAGTTCTTCTAGTTCAAATTTGGATAAAGGAAAGGGTCCAGAGATTACTAGTGAGGACAGCAAAGTGGAAGCAAAAAGTGGGATGTATGTTAGAGGTCCTACTAAGGCAGAGAAGGAACTAAGAGCGAGAAATCTCATTTGTAAGTTTTAAGGAAAGTATGGATAGAAGAAATGACTTTGGGAGTTTGGAAAGCTCTTTAGAGAGACTATGAGTCTAAGATCCTTCCAAACAGAATCTACTTAAAGCAAAACTTTGCAAGCTTTAGGATGGACGAGAACAAGAGTATTGAGAAAAACATGGATTCTTTTCCCAAACTAGTTGATGATTTGTCAAGCCTAAGGGTGTCAGTTTCTGATGAAGATCAGGCTATACAAGTTTTATCTAGTCTACCCAAACAGTATGAGTCTTTGGTTCATACTCTCAAGTGTGGGAATGGTAAGGAGACCTTGACAATAAAGGAAGTAGTTCAGGGAGCTTACGCCAAAGAGATTGATCTCAAAGCAGCAGGTTTGTTGGGAAAGTCCAACACAGTTGGGGACAGCTTGGTAGCCAGAGGAAGATCAGAGAGCAGGTCAGAGGAAAAAGGTAAGGGCAGATCAAAAAGCAAGAATGGACGGTCAAAGTCTAGACCCAAAACTCAAGGGAAAGCAAGGGAGTGTTGGGTATGCGGTAAAGAGGGACATTTCAAAAAGGAATGTCCTGAGAGAAAGTCTGGAAAGACTACTAACTCAGTAAATGTAGCACATGAGTTAGAACATGCAATGATTCTAACTGCCAGTCTACATGAGGATCCAAACGCTTGGTACTAGACTCAGACTGTACTTTTCATATTCCCCATGACAGGAATGTTTTATACGACTTCAAGAAAATGGAAGGAGGAAATGTTATCATGGGTAACAACACTCTAAGTGAGGTCAAGGGAATTGGTAAGGTGAAGGTTGCGAATCCTGATGGTTCCGTGGTGGTTCTAACTGAGGTTAGATACATGCCCTACATGGGCAAGAATCTGATATCCTATGGGCAGATGAAAAAACACGGGTGCAAGTACTATGGAGAAGACTGGATTATAACTTTTGTCAAGGAAAGAAAGAAGGTATTATCAGGAAAGTACCAAGATGGATTATATTTCTTACAAGCGAAGGTTGCAAGCGGGGATGTGTCAGTAGCTAGAACAGAGGTAAATTTGACTAACAGATGGCAATCAAAGCTGCGTCACATGAGTTTGAAGAATATGAACATCTTGGTCAAAGAAGGGTATTTGAATTCTAAAGAAGTTCATACTTTAGACTTCTGTGAAAACTGTGTGTTAGGGAAGTCTCACAAGCAGAGTTTTCCTAAGGCTAAACACACTTCAACAAAGATACTTGAGTATATACACAGTGATATGTGGGGTTCCCCCTCAAATGAAGAAAGCCTATCCGGATGCAAGTTTTTTCTAATATTCATTGATGACTTTTCAAAAAGGGTCTGGATCAGGTTCTTAAGGAACAAGGATGAGGTATTTGAAAATTTTGCTGAATGAAAAAAGCTGGTAGAAACTCAGAGTGGAAAACAGGTTAAGTGTCTGAGGACAGACAATGGGTTGGAGTTCTGCAACAAGCAGATGGATAAACTGTGTACAGACTCTGGGATTAAAAGACACAGAACTTGCACCTACACTCCCCAACATAATGGGGTAGCAGAAAGAATGAACATGACTATTGCAGACAAAATAAGGTGTATGCTCACAGAGGCAGGATTGGACAAGTGTTTCTGGGCAGAAGGAGCAATTACAACAGTCTACCTAATTAACATGACACCCAATGCATCACTACAATTCAAGATACCAGAAGAAGTTTGGACAGAGGGTAAGGTAAACTATTCTTATCTAAAACATTTTGATTGTATTGCATATGTTCATGTTGTGCAGGATAAGATGAGTCCAAGGGCCATCAAAGGGATCTTCATGGGTTATCCTCAAGGAACAAAGGGATACAGGGTTTGGCTACCAGAAGAAGGCAAGTCATCAATAAGCATAAATGTGGTTTTTGATGAGGATAAGATCTACATGAAGACAGAGCAGGCTACTGACAAGGGACGGGAAAAGAAGAGTAAGAAGAGGGTCACTTTTGCACCAGCGATAGTTCAAAGGGTATCACCTATGGGGCCAGGCCAGGGAGTTACATCACAGGTAGAAGGAGACTCAGATTCTTCGGACAGTGGAAGCTCAGAGATGATACGGTTTCAGGTGGAGAAACTCCAAGAAGTTCAGATTCAGAGGAAGAAGGGGCTACGGAGGAAACAGAACAGACAGAAACCGACTTGGATGGATATTTACTAGCAAGGGACATGCAGAGAAGGGAAACCAGAATCCCTGAAAGGTTTGCTAGTGGGGATTATGTGGCTTATGCACTTTCATGTGCACAAGACATGAAACTTGATGAACCTAAGAACCTGGCTGAAGCCAAACAAAGACCAGACTGGAAAGGCTTGAGGGAGGCTTTAGCAGAAGAAATAAGTTCTCTCAAGAAGAATCACACTTGGGAACTGGTAGACATGCCTAACAGGCAAAGGGTGGTTGGAAGTAAGTGGATCTTCAAGCTAAAGGATGGAATTCCAGGAGTTGAGGATCCCAGGTACAAGGCTAAGTTAGTGGCAAAGGGGTTCACTCAGGTTGAGNGTGGCTTATGCACTTTCATGTGCACAAGACATGAAACTTGATGAACCTAAGAACCTGGCTGAAGCCAAACAAAGACCAGACTGGAAAGGCTTGAGGGAGGCTTTAGCAGAAGAAATAAGTTCTCTCAAGAAGAATCACACTTGGGAACTGGTAGACATGCCTAACAGGCAAAGGGTGGTTGGAAGTAAGTGGATCTTCAAGCTAAAGGATGGAATTCCAGGAGTTGAGGATCCCAGGTACAAGGCTAAGTTAGTGGCAAAGGGGTTCACTCAGGTTGAGGGAGTTGACTACAATGAGATTTTCTCTCCTGTAGTCAAGCATGTATCCATACGGATCATGCTGTCAATTGTGGTTAACTTGGACATGGAGCTAGAACAGCTAGACGTGAAGACAGCCTTCCTACATGGGACATTGGATGAAACCATCTTTATGGAACAACCAAAAGGGCACATAAAGAAGGGTGATGAAGGGAAGGTTTGTAAACTGATTAAGTCCCTATATGGACTTAAGCAGTCTCCTAGACAATGGAACCAGAGGTTTGATGAGTTCATCAAAACTCTGGAATTCAACAGAAGCAGCAAAGATCCATGTGTCTACTACAAAGGGTCATCCATAAAGGAAGGAATATATCTTCTACTATATGTAGATGATATGCTAATTGCAGCTAAGGATATGGCCAAGATCAAACAGTTAAAGGACAGTTTGAAGAAAGAATTTGAGATGAAAGATCTCGGGGCTGCGACTAGGATCCTAGGTATGGATATCATCAGGGACAAAAAGAAGGGCATTGTGAAGTTATCTCAGGGGAGATATCTAAGAAAGGTACTACACAATTTCAACATGGATCAGTCAAAGGCTGTGGTAACACCAAGTAACTCACAGTTCAAGTTGACCAAACTCACTGAAGCTGAGGCTGAAAGGGAGGCTAAGCTAATGGATTCAGTTCCCTATGCAAGTGCAGTAGGGAGTCTGATGTATGCCATGATTGGCTCAAAACCAGACTTAGCCTATGCAGTTGGTCTGGTGAGCAGGTTCATGTCAAACCCAGGAAGAGAGCATTGGGCTGCTGTTAAATGGATTCTAAGGTATCTAAATGGTGCTTCAGATGTCTGCTTAACATTTACTAAGACAGATCACTTTAATATAGAAGGATACTGTGACTCAGACTATGCTACAAACCTAGTACGAAGCAGATCCATTTCTGCATACATTTTTCAGGTTGGGGGGAATACTGTTAGTTGGAGGTCTACACTGCAGCATGTTGTGGCACAGTCCGTAACAGAGGCTGAGTACATTTCCCTATCAAAGGCAGCAAAGGAGGGTATTTGGTTGATAGAGTTGTGTTCAGAGTTAGGCATCAAGTCAGAAAATTTTGTTATGAATTGTGACTCTTAGAGTGTAATTTGTATAGCTAAGAACCCGGTTCATCATGACAAGACTAAACACATTGCTACTAAGGTTCATTTCATTAGGAACCTAGTTAGTGATGGAACAGTTAAAATTAACAAGGTACACACTACTCAAAATTTAACAGATATGGTGACGAAGAGCTTACCAGGTCATTCTTTCCAGAAGTGCCTCGTAGGCCTCAAAGTCATCTCCTGACCACTCCAGGAGAAACTCGTTGATCTCTCTTGTCATTTTGGGGAGTCTCCGAGTATAAAAAAAGGAGAGAAGATGCACAGGTTAGTGTCTATTTCTCTAAAGATAAAAATGACGGATCTAAAATCAACCAGGGAAGTGTGGTACTTACTTCGCATCATTTGGAAGAGCATCGTAAACCATTCGTTCGTGTCGAGCTGGAGAAATCAAAGTAGTCAGGAAGGAACAGTTGAACATGCAAGAAAGGTATAGTGAGTATTGCGTTGCAGGTGGAGGTTTCTTCAGAAGGTGGAGTCGAAGAGAACTACTTACAGATATCGGCTGAGAAGTTGAAGCCGAAGAGCCTCAGGAGCTGCACCAAGCGTTGGATGTCCGATGGTTTGGGATTGCTGGGTTCACCAGAGTCGTCAGGCAGAGGAGTCGGCTGGGTTTGAGTGACGGTTGAGTTGGTCAGATTTGGTTGAGCTTCGACAAAAGCAGCAACGGAAGAGGAGGAACCAGGATCAAGCGGTGGGTTTGAGAACTGGGAAAAGATTTGAGCCAGTGGGGTACGGTCTGGATCCATGGCTAAAGGTCACTCGGCGGTTAGGGTTTCTGGTCGCTAGAGAGAGAGAAGGAAGAATGTTTAGGACAAATCCAAAACGACAAAGGTGGAGATTTGTGGATATATTGTCGGTTTGGGTTTGGGCCGAAAATACAAACATGCATTCATACGCTGTACTGGGCCTGGTGAGGAAAATTGGCCCATTACAGTTTGTTCGTTCGAGTGAAACAACTCTGTTATAAACAGAGAGTTTGTTTTGCTTTGGAGAAAAGGAGAGGAGGATAAGATCGATAGTTTTACAAACAGAAAGTTTGTTACAGAGAGTTAAGAGAAGAAGAAGAAGCATCCAGCTGGTCAATTTTCTTCTCGAGCAAGCCTAACGGTGATTCACGGCAGTTAACGGCGACAGGAGCGGCAAGGTTTCGCGGATCCTCCGAAGTCGCCTTGAGAAGGATCACGGCGAAAGTTGGCTCGGTGAATCCATGCAAGACGATCTCTCTGATAACTGCAAACAAAAGGTACCATCAGGTTGTAAGAATTCGTTTTGATCTTTGTACTCAAGGTCGATATAATGAATGCATGGAAGTTTGGTTTTTCCCCTGGAAAGTAGTACTTCTCAATCCAAAGAGAATAAGGCGAATTTCGGGTAAACAAATTTGTGTGTGATTCTTGTCAAAGATTCAATTCTTAGTACCTAGGGTTGAATCAGATTAAAGAACTAGCCTAGGATCAACTAATACGGAGTAAGAAAAGCAATCTACGAAGTAGATTTCTCAACAATATATAAAAATCTCGATCCTTAAATTTTTGTCTGAGTTATTTTTGAATATTTTTAAACTGGTTGACAAAAACAAAAACAAAAACTTTCAAAGTGAATATATATATATATATCGGTATATGGCAACCAATCTCGGTATTTTATTTTAAGCAATTAATGTATTATTGATTTAAAAAAAAAATCGATGTCCTCTCTAATTATTCGCGAAGTATATATAAGACGTTACACATGAGAGATCTCATAAGATACTTTAATAAATTTCCAGAGCGACGCGACGCGACGAGATCTCTCTCCGGCGAACTCTTCTTCTCTTCGAGATCTCAGATCCTTTTTTCCCGGCGAGTTAGATCGGTGAGAAACCATGGCTCCGGTATCGGCACTCTCCAAGTATAAGCTTGTGTTCTTGGGCGATCAATCCGTGGGGAAGACGAGTATCATCACACGATTCATGTACGATAAATTCGACAATACATATCAGGCTACAATTGGTATTGATTTTCTATCAAAGACGATGTACCTCGAAGATCGAACGGCCAGACTGCAGCTGTGGGATACAGCCGGACAAGAGAGGTTCAGGAGTCTTATTCCGAGCTACATCAGGGATTCTTCCGTTGCTGTTATTGTGTATGATGTTGCAAGCAGGCAATCATTCCTAAACACTAGTAAGTGGATCGATGAGGTTAGGACAGAACGTGGTAGTGATGTCATTGTTGTGCTTGTCGGAAATAAAACCGACCTTGTGGACAAAAGGCAGGTGTCAATAGAGGAAGCTGAAGCCAAGGCTCGTGAGCTTAATGTTATGTTTATCGAAACTAGTGCCAAAGCCGGTTTCAACATTAAGGCGCTTTTCCGCAAGATAGCAGCAGCATTGCCTGGAATGGAAACATTGTCTTCCACTAAGCATGAGGACATGATTGATGTCAATCTCAAGTCTTCCAATGCAAATGCATCTCTAGCTCAGCAGCAATCAGGAGGATGCGCTTGTTAATTTTGGCAACAGCGTGAACAACAATAAATCAGTAGAGAACAAAACAAACCCAACAAAAGTCCTCGAGTCTTTCGTTATCCATCCATCATTATCTGCTCTTCTCGACTTTTTTTCATCAGATTTTTTTATAAGAGACTTTGGTTTTAGTTAATGGTTTGTCTTTAACTATGAACTTTTGTGGTCTTTGGTGTTTTGAATGCTCTCTGGTTCGGTACTTTTGCTGTTTTCTCCAACTTTTTCCAAAACTATGATTTGTTTGTCCATGAATTAAATTCTATAACTGTGAAAATATATATCTACTCTAATACATCTAAGTAGTCGAATCGGAAGATTCCATAGCCAAGGGTTGAACAGCGAGTAGAGGGACAAGTTGTCTAGTCTGCATCAGAATAGGCATTGAGACTTGTGATGGAGGAGCGGTTGATTTGAAGGCCACTAGTGATTGTTCCCTTCATTTATCGAAGAATGCTTGCAAAAGCATATGATCTAAAGACCGATGGTTACCAATTGAAAACACATTTCTATAGGTTACCGACTGGTGCAAGATGCATCCCAAAAAACAGAGACTTACCGAAAATTATTAACAGAAAGCTCATTTAGAAACTCATGTACAGTAGTTGAGTTAAATTTCGAAGACACTGATGATCCACCCAGCCAATGCTTGACTTTATACCTCTGAAGCATAAAATCAAAGTCAAATATTTAGGCTCAAAATTAGATTTGTGATTTAGTGATACCATTTGCTATAAAATGACTCACAAATTTATGGAAGTTGGGTAAAACGTGAAAAATTTTGGCAAAAAAAACATACTTTTAAACAAGTCCTATACCCTCAAATACTTATTTTTATGTTTTGTTCATCATTATATAAGAAGCTTAAAGGTCATTAATGAGGGGAAAAAGCCAAAAAAAAAAAAAAAACCCAAGTTTCATTTTTTTGCCAAATAAATACTCAGCCCTCCCATTAGATTATTATATACTAAAGTTAATATAATTTTGTCAAACTAATATTAGTCTAATTTTAGAGCTGGTGTTAAGTCATTATTAGTTTGACAAAATTATATAAACTTTAGTATTTAATTTTCTAATGGAAGAGCTGAGTATATATTTGGCAAAAAATTGAAACTTTTTTTGGCTGTTTTCCCTAATGGATGATACAAAAATTTTAACCTATGTATTCCAACTGCAAGTACACAACAATTATCAGTTATAGTACTTAAGGATCGAATACACAAAGACTGATAAATATGCAAATTAATTTAAAAACTCTAATTCAAATTTAGGACCATGGGTTTTAAATTGATTAACTAATGCAAGTAACAAGTAAACTAAGGTGAGGGTTGTAAACAATTAAAAACAAGGTTAGGCGTTGGAAACTTTGGAAAAAGAATCCAAACTATCGGAAAAAAACGCCGAGTGTCGTTCGACACCGCGCGGTAAAATCAGGTACCACTTAATTCTAGAACATGAAACCTATTGTGATGCAAACCAACTTCTATTGTGAATGCAATCTAATAAATAATTCATAGTAAACCAAATTCCTTTGTAAATCCTAAAGAATTATTTAGGCATTAAATCTAGGTTCAACTTTTCACAAACTTTCTAACAAATTCCTTTGTGAATAAAAAGTTTGCTCCTTCTAAGATTTATTCAAGCAATTATTAACACTTCCATGTACAATAATTAACCTATGATCTAGACTCTAGGTGATCGAACTAGGGCTAGCATTAAACTTAACCTAGAGGAAGAATTAAGGGTCTAAACCCTAAACCCTAAAAGTCATCTCACTTCTACATTAAGGACAACTTTTTTTGCAGTATAACCAAATCAAAATACATATGTGATGAAATTTATGGTTACAACGTAATGTGTTGATGCTTTTTTGCCCATTCAGGTTTTCTAGACATAATGAACAACCTCCTTCATCTTCTTGCGTAGCCACTGCTTGTGTGATTTATAAATCTCCAATAAGCATTTCAACATCCAATCTTGTTGAAGCATTGAGGTTGCGGTATTCAATTTCGAAAATAACTTTGAGAGTTTGTACATTGTTTTCTTGAATTGTTGATGCAATTTTGTGTTTGAATATAAATGAATAAATGATTGGTTAATGAACATGTTGTTGCTTCATCGATGTCGTGAATGTGAGGTAGAAGTTGATGATCTCTTTGAAGATGTTGCCATTTGGTAATAGTATTTGATTGTTGGAGTAAGGGATTGTATAGTTTAGATTTATGTTATTTTCTTGATGATGTAGCCGAGTAATTTTTAGGCGGAGATCATTTATGTTTGGTAGTGGAGTTGTATTCTCTTTGAATATATTTCGAAAATTACAACCATTGTAGAATTGGTAGCTATGAAAATTGATAGATGTTTGGAAACTTGGATGTATTGTTTATGTGAGTTGTTGCTATTTATATTGTTTATAGAATGTGTAGCAATTATTCCTTGGTTTTTTTATTGTACCATCTTAAATTTGTTTTTTTTGTAGTTAAGACCTATATTGATTTTGATATTTGTGTTGACATGGGAAGTAGTAGCCGTTGTAATCACTGTTATGGGACATTAAAATTGTCTTTGAGACATAATATCTTTTCGTCATAAGTACACTTTGTTGACCTGACATCGAATGTGAACAAGTAAAATACATAATGAAAACACAATTTTGTTAGTAATTTTGTGACTAATATTAAATTTCTTTTTACTTTAATCAAGTGAAAGCTTTGAAGGAAATTAATATTTTATAAAGTCTTTCTTTTAATGTAAAGGAATAGAATGTTGCTAAAAATGTTTTTTTTAAAAAAGGAATTGTCTTACATTATTATTGTATTGTAATATTGAATAAGACATAAAAAATCATCTTCAAAACGTGCCTTTCTTAGATAAATTGGTAAAAAAAGAAAAGTGAAAAAGGACACTTGGCAATTTTTCAGAGCTTGCTGAAAAGTGTAATCCTTCTATATTATATAAGATATATGATTTATCATATAAAAATCGGTAAAATATAGGATATATCAACTCTCTCAGACTTAACATTTGCTTGCCCTCAAGCAAAACATAACTAAACTGTGAAAGAGGTTTGAAAATATAAAACTCACCTTGCTTTAGAGAATTGGATTGATCTTGATCAACTTAGTTATCCACACATTAGCTCGACTAATCCCAAACTCGACCGCCATGTATTTCTCAGTAGACTTCCTTAGCATTCCAAATAAACCCACAACCCCACACTTGAACATAAATATTCCTTATTCTCCCCCAGACTTGAGTATTACTATAGTTTGGTTCTGGATCTTCGAGATGTCTAGTCTCTAGCCTATACCTTCATCTTTTCTTGTTTCTCTAAAATATAGGTACCATCACCGGAAAATCCATTTCCTAGGCGACCCTATTATTTTACCTAATTGTGTGATAAGTCACTATTTCGAAAGGGAAAGTAAGAAATGCGTTCTCTTACTTGTTGAATATGTCAAGCATGATTGGAAGAATCAAATTCTTGTGCATTGATCACATTGAAGAGGTGCAATAAGCTCAAACCGTTCGGTTCTTCGTAAGTTAGCATGAATGTATTTGTACTACTAATTGGCCCTTGGATTTTCAATAGTCTTGTTATGAAATTAGCCTTGCTAATGATGGTCACAAATATGAAAAAGACACAATCAAACAATCCAAGCAAATATCATAGTTTAAAACTTATTTTGACTTGATAAAAACCAGAAATTTAAAAATTGTCACAAAATATCAAGACGAAGAAAAGTACATCAGTATTTCTCTCCCCTAGACATAAACGACGCTGTCCCAGTGTGTAAAAATCTCGAGGCGAGAAAAGAAATGAATTATTAATTAAAATAGACAAAATCAAAACACTTACCTTTGTTCTGTGGGGGATGTGGATCAACACAAAGTCATGAAGGTCGACACCTAAAGGGTGTCACGCAACACTAAAAGGAACTGGCCACATAATCTGATTTTTGAAAATAATTTTTTATTATAAATTTTGTAATAAATAATTAAATAATAAAAAAATTACGAAAATATGATAAAGTAGAGAATAATTCACAAGTGGGTTGCCTCCCACCAAGCGCTTAATTTTTTGTCGTCAGTCTGACTATTGTGTGGATGGCGACTTATGGTGGATCGTATGTGAATCTTTGAAATTTGCTCTTCGGTGCGAGCACACCGCCTTTGACTTGCCAAGCTGAAACATTTGGGAATAGAATCATCGTAGCTCAGCATCTGTTTGATAACAGCTCAACCGGAATGACAATTCTGATTTTAGCGAATTGCTTTGAAGACCGAATACTCTTTGCCTTAGCTGGTTTGTTGATCGAAGATGTGTCTTCAAGAACCTTGTGAACTGGCTTTGGAGCAACCTTAGGATCTGAATTTCGCTCTCATCATGTATAACTGTCTTCCAGATTGTCCCTCCGTTTGGATAAAAATGATAGAAAACCTTCTTGTTGATCTTTGTGAAGGACACTCGTTGGTTTGGAAAGTCCATGACTGCTCCAACGGTTGCAAGGAATGAGGACGCAAGAATCAATGGTTTATTGATGTCTCCATTTATATCCATAATGTAGAAATCAGTAGGAACTAGGCAATCTCCAAAATATAGGATATATTAGTGGACATATGATAAGTCGCTTGAACGGCTGAAAAATACTATTACCGTCATGCGTGATGAAAGATCCACTACGTAACAAAGTGGTGATATTTGATTTTGATTACAAAATTTTGCGTGAGAGATTGCTACGAGCCTCAGTAAGAGTAAAAGATTTGTCAAGCACTTTAAGGACTCTGAGTCAACATGAATACAAGCATGACTAAAGGTAACATAAAAGGTGGAAGCTTAGGTCCTAAAAATCGTACCTTATAAAAAATTCACTTGAAAATACGACACTGTAGTACAAACTTAATGCATCTGAGCAACAACCCCCAAAACGTCTTGCATATGCTCTGTATACCTAGCAAAATAAAAACAAACCAAATCAGATCATATAAGCTTGTACCTACGGAAAAAGAAGAAGATTGTTGTGAGGCTTGTCCTAAAAAAAAAAAAAAAGACTAAATGCAGAAACCCACCATGACCAACATCAGTAACATCAATCATAACATTGAAGAAAGAAAAATCCATAGTCTAATCTTCGCGAGCATTCAGCCCGGTTGTTCAACCTGCACAAATATTAGCTAGGAAATATTTAACAAGAATGTTAATAGAGAACTATGTAAGTTGAGAGTTTTCTTAAAGAAACAAAGCCTACATTCGACTAGAATGGAACTCTTTAGTGGGTAAAAAGGCTCATGAAATTCTTCCATATTACTATCTTGGAATTTAGTTAAATTAAATAACCATGTAGTTTTCCACTGCATCATATATGATATGCTAAGATAATTATATAACCATTTAGTTTATGCATCTGATTGAACCTAACTAGTGTTCAATTACAGTCAAACAAGTAATCTTCAATATTTCTCCTGACTATTACTGGCACGAGCTTATCCTCCCAAAAAGGTAAAATATCATTTTAGAAAACATGACTACAGAGCAGAAGACTACAAATACTTTCAAATTAATTTTTTTCTTAATAGAATCTTGAAAACATTTATTAGTTTGGACAAAAGAAATTGTACCCAAGATTTTTAAGGCATGAAACGAACTTCCCTCACCTCCATGACCAATCACATGACTAAGGTAATTGCATGATGCTTTTCCATTTTGATGGATGCTAGGAGTTAGAGGTCATGACACAATAATCTTATGATCCTGCACTATAGAAACAACTTTCACAATAACCTACAATCAGTTTAAAGACATCCACCAAAAATATTGTGCACCTTAGAAGAATTCTGTCATGACTTCATCAACGTCGTGTATAATGCTAACTCTCCAAAAATAAAAGAAGAATATGCAAATGGTCTGGAGTAGATGATTGACCAGGACATATATGAATCCCTTGTTGGTGCATTAACGGTAGCTGGTTCCTTGATTGTTGAACAAGTATCCAACAAGCATTGACAAAGATCAGGCTCAACTTTCCGAGTTTGAATGCAACTTGGATTACTCCTCTGCCTCAAAAACTGAGCAGTCACACTAGTAGCTGCAAGACCCAAAACAATCGGCCTCCTTGGTAAATCCAAAACTACACAAGGAGACTTATGTCTTGGTGATTCAGAAACTCGACGAGCAGGAGCATGCCTAGCTAGTTCTTCAGGAGTTGACTGAGATGAAACACACATTGGTAATTCAAAGCTCACACGAGGAGAATTACGGTTTTGTTTTGCAGATGATTTGCGAAGAGCAGGTCTAGGTGGTTGTTCAGGAGTTCGCTGTGATAAGACAGGTACTGTTATTTTTAGGAGTCTTCAACCATCTTATTTTATGAATAAACATATAAAGTGAAAAACTCATATACTAAAAGATGAAGAAGTCACTACAAAAAAGTAAGATCTCTTTATAGGCAACATAATATAGTTTAAAATAAAAATAAATTACAAACTTCAAAACTCAAAATTTGTAATCTGTCATCTTTAAATTTATTAATAATTCTAAAATGCTAAAGATTCCTTGTTGAGATATCATTATTCTACAAGATACCTTCTTCCATCATATTTACTTACTTAAACCTAAAAATCAAAGCTGACGTGAAGCTTAACTTACAAAATTGAAAACAGATATGAGGCGCATTACTTGCATATTACAAAGAAACGAGTATATAAACAAACCTTAAACACTTTCACAAACTTCTAAATTTGTATCTAACTAATACTAACATAACTTACTTAGCAATTGAAACTCATTCTTCTCCACACACAATAAAAAAAGAGGAAATTTCTTGGAATGGAGTTGTAAACTATACCAAATATAAATAATTTGGAAAATCATTTTCTGATGATTGAAACTTCATTGTAAAAAAATATGTTTTCCAACCTAAGTTCTATATCATATACCATAAATTTTACTCTATAGTAGAGTTTTCAAATATTAGTAGTGGAAATATGCGTATTTGCAGGCCGGTAACATAAATGGGTAATGAGACGGGTAGTAAGAATAGAGGATACTTGATACCCGACCCTTACCCATGGGTAATAGAATTATAAAACCATTTTCCTGACTTGCAAATCACAGGTACGATTTCTTGGACACGGGTACAGACTGGGTAAAGGGTAGAAGACTGGCCATGGATTTGTTCCCATCCTTAGCTAACCCCATAGGGAAATGGGAGGAGCAGACGAAACGGTTTCTTGGGTTTTGTATTGTGAAAGCATAGGATAGAAAAGTTGATGGTTACCAATGCAAACATCTGCTGAAATGATGAAGCCATGTAGAATGTGCATTTTTACGATAGGTATTGACAGCTCATCACATTACCAAAGGGACTTAAAGGAACCCCTAGCGTTCAAGGGTATGGCTATAAGGCCACATGATGATAAAGCTGTTGTTTGTTGCTGTTCTTATCCTAAAGCACGCATTGTGTTTTGAGCAATACTTGCAGCGCTTAAAGCCCGTAGAAGAGAAAAAGTGATTTTCCCATGGGTAACCATCAACCAAAAGATGGATACCAAAACAAAATGTCTGCTTTAGGAAAACAACAAAAACAAGCAACAAATTTCTCACTATCTCGCCTTACAACCATACCTTCGACCGCTCGGGGTTCTTTTGAGTCCTTTCGGTAATGTGATGAGTTATCAATACATACCGCAAAATTGCACATTCAACATTACTTTTTCTTTTCAGCAAGTGTTTCCATTGGTAGCCATTGATATAAGATTCAAGCAAAGGTTTATAATGATGGATTTATGGGAAGCAAACAAGCTGGCTTTAACGGTCTCTCTTGTTGTTCAATGGATGGATGCGGATATAGATATGTGATCGAACAAGGAGGCTTTAACGCTCTCTCTTGTTGGATCAAATGATGGATTTGATGGTGGATCAAAGATCGCCACTCAAAGATGTGAAGCCTTTATGATGAGATCACAAATCTAGACCTTAGTGAAACCACACAAAGAACATAGATTCAAACATTTACTAAGTAAATTAATCCACCTAACTTAGATAAACAAAACAAAGCCTAAGCTTTAGAGAAAACTCTCTTTAAATTTCAAAAATATGTGTGTGTTTACAATAAAGCCTAAGCTTTAGAGAAAACTCTCTCCACATGATTTGCAGTTGGCTTATTCAACTATGGGGTAGTTAAATATAGTTTACCTTTATTCTTTCATTTCTTATTACTCCCTCTGTTTCCTTTCATTTCATGATTTTCACTTTTCAATACAAATTTTATTAGTGTTTTGCTGTTTTTTTATTGGTATTTTGCAGATTGTTTTTCTATTGGTCAGATTAGTTTGGGATTGTGAATAAAACATGTTTTTACTTTGAAAAGACAAAAAATAGCTAAAACATCATATATTAAAAAACAGAGGTAGTAATATAAAAAGATTTTTTGTCCTTTAACTGATATTATGTTTAATTTATTACAACCAAATACGAGTTTATTTTGCATCGCCTGTAGTGGTATGTGTAAATCATTTTGTTCGATATATAAAAATATTAAAAACCTTTGTATAAATTGATTTGATTTCTTTTTTAAAACAGGGATTCATCTCTGCTTTTTCCGCATGTAAGTGAGGCTTACCCTAGTGCCGAATCCAGGAATGTTTTTCACTGGGTCAAAAGCATAATTTATGAAATTTAAAACATTTACATGACTACTTGGGGGGCGGGGGGCTTAGAGGTTCATTTAAGCGGGACTCAGCCAACTGAACCACTAAATTTCTTATATTTATAGATACAAAAGTTGGTTTTAAGGGATTTAAAGTGAGTCAAGTGACCCACCATCCCATAACGTGGATCCGCCCTTGGCTTACCCTTGAAAGTCACATCTAAAAAGTATAAACAAAACACTAAGTTTTTTATATAGTCCTCAAAAACCGATAAATGTATAACATTTTTGGGTATACAAATTTACATCTTGATTTACGTAGATAAAAATCTAAGAAGCTTAAAAAACACAAAAACTAACCATTAAATTTAACTAGTTGAAAACACTTTGAATAAAAAAATCGTAGATATTACTAACCAAACAACACAAAAATGAAGTAGTAATTTATTTAAAAATAAATAATGAATTATTTTTTTAATACATAAATAATAAATAGACAACATGCATAACAAGCCAAAAAGTACAAATATAACCAAATGTGACTATATGTGAAATCGGTGCATAGCATGAATTCTAACCTAATAAAAATCAGAAAATTAACTACAAAAAAACAGTGGATTGTAAATTAAAATTAATAGACATACCTAGACTTTTTTTGGAAAATGAATAAAAATTATCAAAAAATGAATAGGGAATTATTTTTAAAAATCTGTAGAAATAATAAAATAATGTATAAATTTAGTTACTCCCTTCTTACTAATTTGTTTTCATATTACTTAACTTGCCAAACCTCTTAAAATAAATAATCTGATAAGATTTGTATTTTTGGTAATACCAACTTGGTCTGAAATTATATTTTCATGGAAAAAGATCAATTGAAAAATAACCAATAGATGTTTTTTTCTCGTATATCATGAAACCTGATCTAACTAAAAAGCAAAAAAAATAACCAATAGACATGACTAACAAAAAAATAGTTAATTTGAATTAAAAAAGGCACACTTTGAATTATAAATAATGTATATTACTAGCTAAGCAGCGCAAAAATAACCTAGTAATTTATTTATTTTAAATAATGAATTATTCTTTAATAACTACATAAATAATAAATAGACAACATACTAAGAAGCCAAAAAAGCAAATATAAACTAATGTGGATTTGTTCCGTCCATCGTATGAATTCATACCTGATAAAAATTTCAAAATTCATGTAAAAAAAAAAACACAAAATCGTGGATTCAAAATTTAAAATGACATATAAAACTATAAATGAATTAAAAATTATCAAGAAATGTATAGAGGATTGTTTTTTTTATAAAATCTATATATATAACAAATAAATGTTAAAATTTAGTTACTCCTTGCTTACTAATTGTTTTTTTCATATTACTTAACTTTCCAAACATCTTGAAATAAACAAACAAACAAAGAATATATATATATATATATATTTGGTAATACCAACTTGGTATTGGTATGTAATTATATCTTCTTGGGGAAAAAAACAAATGATTATCCAACTCGAAGTCTTTATTAAACACATAAAATACATGTATAACACTTAGACACTGATCCTTATCTAACCAAAAATGGCAAACATAACCAATAGATATAACTAAGCAAGGAGCGTGAATTTTGAATATAAGACAATATTAATTACAAGATCTGAAATACATTTAGCCGTGCATAACATAAATTCCTTATCTAACACAAAAATAACCCATAACCATAACTACGAGTGAATTCTGAATATAAAACAATATTGATTAAAAGACATAAAATACGTTTAAATGTTCATAACACAAAATCCTTATATAGCCAAAAACCGCAAAAAAAAAAAAAAAACCAACAAACATAGTTCAACAAAGAGCGTGAATTGAAATTTAAAACAACAATCAACATTATTTAAATAAATTAGTAGCCAAAGACTGCAAAAATGTACTAAGTACAATGTATCTCTACTTATATAAAAAGGAAAATATCTACAAAAATAATAATAGATGTGTATATGAAAGTCATTTCATCATAGACATATTAACAATTAAATTAAAATACATAACTAGCCAAAGACTGAGAAAATAATTTAATTACATTCGATATAAAAGGAAACAAATCTTTAGAAATAATAGATGTATATATGAAAGTCGTGTCATTATAGACAACTTACCAACACACAACTTTGGTAGAAAAATGAAAATTTGAGGACCTCCTTCAAGCTCCACGAGACAGGCGAAGAAGACGGGGAAGAAGAAAAAATCGAAAACTTCATCATCAATGGAGTTTTTTCCTTCCCTTGAAAGATCCAAACGTCAACAAAGATTCCTCTGGTGCGTCAATCTACTGATCTTCTTCTTCTTCTTCTTCTTCTTCTTCTTCTCTCAACCAGAGTCCACATTTCATCTTCTTTGATGGTTTTGGCTTCTAAGTACAACCAAGACAAGTTGGTTTGCCGCAAGTAAGATCCAATTCTTCTCTGTGTTTCTATCAATTCAATTAGGTTTTAGTGTTTTGTGGGAATCTCAAGCCATGTACAATTAGTGCAAAGGTTATATATATATGTTCCAATATGAACATTTCCAGATTAATGGTTTAATTAGATATGAAATGTTCATTATGTACCGCCAGCAAATATCCATGCTTTAGTCCTTTGGCATGAATTGGAACGGTTGTGTTTTCTTATTTGTTGTTGTAACATCTACATTTACGTAATTCTAATTTCACTTCATGTTTTTGAATTGGTGTTACAGAAAAAGTGTGGCGATAGCAGCCATGTTTGTTCTCACTAATGGACATTCTGAAAGAGACCCAGGCATGTTCCCAGGAAACTGAATGAGTAAGTTTTCTTCAAAATTAATGTGGAGAGATAAGATTTTTTATTTGATGGTTTACTAAATTTTGAGGAGGTGCCATTGCTACACCCGTAGGCTTGGTTGCACTGAGATAGATACGGGCCCCCAAAAAAAAATAGAGACGGAAGATGGTAAAATAAACAAAATTTAGCTACAAATCAGTATAGATACCGCAATAGACACATTAGACAATTATGTATATAATTATAAGCAAAGTATTAGATACAGTTAGTCACAACATAAAAATTTAATTTAGTCTAAGATCTTTATATAAAAAAAAAAAGACTTGAGAGACGTTAGAACGAAGGATACATAGAATTTTACTTTTAGATTTAATCTTTCAATATTAGAAACCCTACACACATAAACCAATGTGTGTGTAAAATATCTTTCTCATTTTTAGTATTTTTCCTATTTTTAAAGATATCAACCATAAACAGATTTGTATCTATAACATCGGTATCTATCGACCACATATTTAACATTGTTACGTCTAAAAACATCCATGCACTCTGTTCTCAACGTATCCCAACAATCCAAACTGTCTCCATTAACAGAGAAATCTAGTGGACGTGTCATTGCTGTCCTCGTGACCAAAACGTTTTGGAGATGTGAGCCGGTGGTGGATTGCCGTCGACGTGCAACCTAGCCCATAGGGAAAAGGAGGAACCAAAGAAAGTATTGCTTGGTTTATGTACTGCGAAACCATAGGATCTACATGTTGATGGTTACAAATGAGAAACACCTGCTGAAAAGATGAAGCAATGTAGAATGTGCAATTTTGAGGTATGTATGGATAGCTCATCACATACCAAGGGACTTAAAGGAACCCGAGCTGTCTACGGTACGGTTGTAAGGCCGGATGATAAGGAAACGTTTCCACCGCTCGTTGTTGTCCTAAAGCATATATACATTATGTTTTAAGAAATACTTGGATCCCTTAAAGCATGTAAAAGAATAAAGGATGTGTTTCCCTGTTGGTATTACGAAAGCATATGATGGTTACCAATGGAAAACACATTTTAATAGGTTACCGAAATGTGCAAGATGCATCCCGAAAAACAAGGACTTACCAAACGTTACTAGCATAAAGCTCATCTAGAACCTCATGTACAAAGCTGAGTTAAATTTCGAAGATACTGATTGTAATGACCCTCTCAAATTATCAAGGAATAAATCCTCCGACCGCAGGAATTATCCGAGACATCATTTTCTGCGAATATCGATATCGAGGTGATCATGAACCGGGAATTGGTTACGACTCGGGAAAGTGAATGAGAAGCTTGATCAAGTTATTACACCTAATATTTGATCAAGGATAATGCAATGGAATTGATGGGATCAAATTCCATACTTGTCGGGGTTATTTCGACCGAACTGCTATTTCCCGATAAACGTGCAAATGACCCGATGATGAACCCATGACCAAGTTTCGTTCTGGAGTTGCAGAAAGTGATTGAGGTGCTTAATATCTTCATTTTTAAGTTATACAGAAAGCAACAGCACCCAGCTCATTAATGCCAAGCTGCTGGACACATGTCGCGAGAAGAGACATGATCGGTGTCACCTTGCTTCCACCTCTCTTGATGATGCAGCTGCTCCACCCACGAACCCTAGCCATATATATAGTCTCCATAACTTTAGGAAAATCATAGTTTTGATCAACCACAGATTTTCCTTACATAACCATAAATTTATCTGAGACCCGATTATCGAGATTTTGGTCGGGAAAAATCCTCNGAGACGCGATTATCGAGATTTTGGTCGGGAAAAATCCTCGGTAAGGTAAAAATTCCCAAACTCCCTAGTCTAGCTATTTTATAGGTCCCGAGCTCGAATATTACCTCAGAATTCCAATTGGAATGGCCGTTTTAGCAGAAACGCTGCCCATTT